>JAKELK010000084.1:0-284801 GCA_021525775.1 Lactarius deliciosus
AGATGTTACGGCCTTGACCCTTATAAGGTAGAAGGTCGAGATCGACAAGGTGAGACAATCGAACAACATCGCTACAAAGTAAAACGACCAAGTAGAGATTGCACTCTGCGGATGGGCGCTACCGACTGTACAACTTATCGTCTTGTCAGGAAGGGCTGGACTTCAGCATTCGCGAATGGTACGTACTTTCCCTGATCAGGGGTAGTGGGCATCGGGCCTTTAATCTCTGTGCGCGAGAACGCCAACGGCTGCACTCACATTTATCATTGTAGCTAAATGATGCAACGTCCGTAAGGCAATGACGTCTGGGGAAGGCGCTCCTGACTCACGAATCCGGGCATATATACTGGAAAACCATTGGAACTGCTTCAATTCAGAACGGGAAATATCGCATTGGGGACGAAGAGAACGGACCCCAGCAACGAGAGTATATGACAGTAAAAGGGTCCAGCCTACCCAGGGACTGCGCTGGGAAATACCATACGTCCTAGGCCACCCTCAGACTCGAGACGAAAGCGGTACAATCCAACCACTCACCGAATAGCTAGGATTGCCTGCGAGGTCATCATTTGGATCACTGTCGGATTGGTCAGCGAGGAGTGCCGACGCAGCGTATACTGAGCCCGTGCCTTTGAATACAGGGGCAACCAGGAAGTAATGATCACAGGTTTTGGGAGTGAAGTTGTGGTGGAAAAATCCCACATTGCTGATTACCAATACCATTATACTCGAGTAGCTGCATCCAATGTGAGCAGCCTTAGGTTACACAACCGACAAAGAGAGCAGACCCACCGAAGAAGAACAAATAGTATGAGGCCCGTGCTATCCGTGGCCAATCGCCCTGGTTAGGAAGACCTCGCGAAACATGAATTAAAGCTGCTCGCCTTCGCCGATTAGAGGACTTATATAATCGATATTCTGCAGGGAGGGTGAGGAGATAACTAGGTGAATATGAGTCCCCACGAGAGGTCACGTTCTGCAATCAACAACACACTCATAAGCGGCGATAGTCAGCGACGCTACGCGTAGGTTATTATCTGCGGCCAGTGCACCCGCACTGGGTGATACAGTAGTGGCGGTTGCTGCGACTATTCCTATGACCATTACTTGAACTGCCGGGCGGAAGGATATTAAAAGAATGGGTGTGGGGAAAGGGGAAAGGAAACCACAAGCTTCTCGATGTTCGTGTAGAGGCAAGTATAAATGGTATTTCAGGGAGCGGGGCCATGCCAGCCAGATATTGGGCTTTCCAGGGAACGAGAGTGTGGCGGCCAGATCGGGAGCGATCACAGCTCTATTGCCTCATGGTACATATCGACCGCAATTTTTTCCAGACATGTGACAGCTGCCAGAGGCCAAGGCAGCCTTATTGTAGCGTGCGGCAGCACCTTTCATAGCAGCTGTTTAGGAACAGGACGGCGGGTTCACGTTCGGGTTTGAGAAACGATGCTGTACTGGCACCTAGTACTGTACAGTAAATTCATCTGCGAGCCAAATGACTACCATTAGATCAGCATCACGAGTTGGTCACCTCATACGTTAAAGCTAATAGTCAGAAGATCGTAAAGTCGTGACCATTCGCGGAATGAGGACGAGGGTGTCACAAGCGACATAAAATCTTCGATTCGTGCGTCGAGGTACTAGCAGAGCCGGCACCTCATAGAGGAAGCGGTCCCTGCCGGTTTAGGAAGATTGACGATGTATACGGGCGAGTCATTCACTCACCTCGAACTGACAGGGGAAGCGCCGTTTGAAGAAGAAAATGTACCTTTCTTTCTACAGTTCCAAATGAATTGGGTGATGAGAGGCGTCAAGGACGGCTCGTCTCAGTGTCTTGCGCACTTGCTAATGCAGGCAGGTAATTGGACTTTGCGTTGACAACCAACGTCGCGTACCGCCACAGGGTACTCCAGTGTACCGTCGCGTTGCCCATGATGAGATTCTGAAGTCAATTTTGGGCGCTTGATGAGGTTGTCGCTACGGCCACCAGGTTATCCGGTTATCAAGCATCTCCGCCGTTTTCCTTGGAGGAAGCGTGACGTGACTATTGTCTCGTGACAGTGACCTCCAGCAAATTTCGATATCTTGGTCTGAAGACTGAATTCTTCAGGTAGGTGACATGAGCTCCCGTTACCTCAGATCACGGTTCAATTCCGAAAATCGCAATGAAGAGTCTGTCCTTCTGCGTTCTATTCGCTCTGCTCTTCGCGGATCAAATCTAGACCCCAACTTGCAACACTCCACGTTCTACGACATCTCTTCGGACATTGAGCCGGAGGGCGGGGCAGAAGAACTGCTTTGGGACGAGAAACGGGTTGTACTGTGTACGGGAGGTGTTGTTCAGAAGCAATGGTCGTTCACCCACGAGGGACAGCCCGTTCAGTGGGCTTGCGCTGGCTGGATCCAACAACCTGGGGCTGTTATTGCGTCACGGTCCTCAGGTCACTACACAAATGATGCCCACTCTGGGTACTTTCGCGAACGTGAACGCGACAGTCGCACTCGAACCACTTTTGGACCATTTGATCAGGCGGAACAAGAGCGTAGGCGTGAGGTTGAACCAGAGTCGCAAGTACGTGCTATCTTCGTCTTCCTTCGCAGCGTAGGGTGGATATACCCCAGCAATGGTATCGAGTACACATTTTCCCTACCCTTCATCGTGCGCAAAGCATGGCCTCTGTATCCACACGGAGTGATTATCCAACGAGTTTTGGAGCCGACAGAAGTCCAAGAGGCTGAATTGACTGGCGACGAAACCCTTCCTACTGTCTTCTCACTCATAAGTCCACTGGCTGAAGCTACCGTCGTTGATCACGCAGCCAACATTGTTGGCGGTTTTCATTCCGTACCTCTCACCTTGGTCCATGACGACAACTACGACTCTGATCATATTTCCGAGCCTCTTTCAGCCGGTGAAGTTATTATTTGGGTTTCCTGTCAAGGTCACGGAGAAGATAGCGATTTACTCGTCACTGCTCACCCTGAGCGGCGCCAGCTAACTGTCTGGAGGTATGCCTACGTAAAGCTTGGGGACATCCCGTTTTCCCAGGCTCATTCTCGATTTCGCAAAAAGCGCGCCTCCATGGCCGCTGGTGCCCCCGACAATCAACGGCAGACTGTTGCTAACAATAAAGAGTTCGGATGGCGGTCACAACCTCCTCCAGAGAACCACCCTTTGGGATCCTTTCCGGGCCCATATACACCCCACCATCCCCCCGTTCCTTCATTATCCAGCATGACCTCACTTTCAACTCCAACGGTTCTCGCAAGGGCATCGAGGACTCAACTGCCGCTTCTGGATGAGCAACGACCTCCCCATGAGCGAGATAGGCTAGACGGTGACATAAACCGCATGGTTCTCGGTGGCAGAACGAGAACAGAAGGTGACGTCGCCATGGGCCCAACAGACTATACCCGAATGCGCTCTACCCACTGGATCACGAGATTGTACACCATGGACTTGACGGAGAACGAGTGAGTGAACCCGACGTTACCACCCGTTTATTGTTACTCACTGCTTGAGTTGCGTAGCTCGAGAGATTTGTCAAAAATAGGCATCTCAATTTTCGACCAACGTTTCGATGGTCAGGTCGACCGTGTCCTTCTTGGCGTCTGTCGTCCAGCATCGGAAACCATAACGATCCTTTCTGTAGCTAAAGATTCAGATGCAACCTTGCGAGTGACACGAGTTGCGGAACGCCCTGCAGGTGTCGGTAGCACCGATGCGAATCATGAGATCTAACATAGATGACCTTCTCGTCGCTGAACCCAATGGCGCGTTGACCGTACTGACCCATGGATTGCGAGAGTATAACGCATCTACAGTGGGTATAACCGGTATCGGCCAACACTCCTTCCCGGAGCCTCCCATATTACCGTCAGCAGGGGCGATGGAGGTGGATTCCCCGAGTGCTTCCGTGCCAACTAACAGGGTGGTGGCTCTCAGAGACCCAATACGTTCTGCTGTCACTGTCGAGCAACTTGATGCTAGCCTATCTCGAGTTGCGATCGATTTTACCCCCAAGGACTTGCTCACGAGGCAATGCCTGGAAGTACTCGCACTTACTCTTCCCGCGGACTGGTACTTTGGTTTACACCTAACCTTCACGGATGCATGGAGGTCTCGTCGACTCAGCTGCGACCCCGAAGTCGAGTTTGAGAGTTTCAAGGGCGCTTTAACTACAATACTCCAAGTCGAACCCTATCAAAAATGTTTGGCCGAAAACAACCCGTGGGAGAGGCTCTCATGTTCCGCTTCCTACACCCGCCTTGAGGACGACCTTGTACTTTCAGGCTTACGATTCCCACCGCGCTCCCCTCCCAACCCCCCGTCTACACCCAAGCGACCGCACGCTCTCCTCGCTCCCGTCCTTAATGCGCTGCATATGCTAGGCGAAGACCTCCGCTTGATGGTACATCGGCACGACGACGTTCACCGCCTTGCAGAATTGATATGCCTTATCGCGAATGTCATCCGGCCGGAGTGGGCGGACTATTGGAAGCGCTTCTGCCCCGATGTGACTGCAGGATGGGTGTATCGTCTGTGTCTCGCAACTCCATCAGACGAACGTTCTTACTTAACATGTTAGTAGGTTCATCATTCGTCGATGATCGCCTACCTGTCTGGCCTCCGGACATGACAGCTATGTTCTACGGGAGGATAAATAACCCTGACTGGAAACTTCCCTGGTATGATATCCACAAGCTTGCATCACAATTCAAGCTTTCCCCTAGCTACGCATATGGGAGACTGGAACCACTCGCCTATCTGCGCCAGCTTACCCTGATCTATCGATGTCTCGCAGACAAGACGGTAGAAGATGGTCGAAAGCGGGCAGAGAACGCTATGCACTTGATGGTCAACCATCAGATTGGTCTTGCGTTCTTCAACCTCCTGCCACTTGGACTCGCGGCTCCGCTTCGAGAGGCTGCAAGGTCGTGTCAGCTAGCGCCAGGCCAAGACTGGCCTGCCGCCGCGTACGAGTTCATCGGCCGTAATGACTTGGCAGAAGGTGCGGGTGCTAATCTCAGTGACTTGAACGCGACCGGCTACCGACCCGTCAAAGAATTTCTTGTGAGCGACTTTGGCTAGTATGCAACCCCAAACTCAAGTACCTTTTTTAAGGGTAATCGCAAGCGGCCGGCCATACACTCGCTTGTCCACCAGGCAGCTTCTGCAGCTACCGGAGAAGTCAATGCGGGCTCGGGTGTGGAGTTGAACATAGACGATTTCACTCGGATTCGATTTGGTCAAGATAAGCGGCTCGACGAGGTCGCACGAATGTTGCGCTCCTCCGAGGTACCCACAGTTAGAATGATTGAACGTCCTGAGCTCAGGTTTGCTTATACTTCGCTTTCGGCAATAGTAAGCATTAATGTGACACCTTCTCACAGTGAGCATGATCAAGCTAAGGAACAGCAGAACCACGTCCTCAGGATTGCGGAACGGACGCTTGCTCTACCCTTGGGCCGTGCTATGTTCACGTTTGGTTCTGTACCTACGGTGACCCGAGAAGCATATGCCTATCCCGAAGATAGAGTTTTCGATACACATTCAACCTCAGAATATCACTATTGCCCCAGAGCCGAACAAAATTCCTGTGGACAGCCTTAATTGGGGAGACTTCCACAACGGCGTTGCCGCAGCGCTGAGGATATCCCCTTCCTCAAATGTCATCGAAAGTTCGTGGATCAAGTTCAATAGGCCCTCCGAGTTGACACCCGAACACGCCGGGTTCCTGTACGGACTCGGATTGACAGGCCATCTCCGGGAGATGTTGACCTGGCATACCTTTGGCTACTTGACCCCCAAGCATGACCTAACGTCCATCGGCATATTGCTTGGTCTATCCGCAGCCTAACGTTGGCAGTGGGAACAGGCACGTGACCAAACTGATTGCTGTACATACCCCTGCTCTTCTCCCCACGCCTACGATAGATCTCAATGTCCCTTTAATAACCCAAGCTGCAGGCCTCGTCGGCCTCGGTCTCCTATACATGGGTTCTAAAAACAGACGGATGGCCGAAGTCTGTCTCAAACAAATCAGCCGCAATGATCTCACTCAACCAGACCTCAGCAATGAACACCGCGAAGCCTACGCCATGGCTGCAGCGCTTGCTTTCGGGATGGTCACATTAGGTGGAGGCTCTGTTGTACCAGTACCTGCCGATGAAGCATTGGTTTCGGAACTGCGAATCCTCATTCACGGGGAGGCGCCTTCACATATGCGCAGCAGACGTACGCGGGCAGCGTTCGACATCAACCTTACCTCTCCTGCAGCGACCATAGCTCTCGGGCTGATGTATCTGAGAACAGAGAGTCAAGAAGTCGCCGACATTCTCACCATCCCGGACACAGTCATGGCCCTGAACCATATCCCACCGAACTTCTTGCTCTTGCGCACGTTAGCTCGAAACCTCATCCTTTGGGACCGAATCACACCTACCCGGGAATGGGTCGACGCTCAACTCCCAACCTACATCGCCAAAGAGTTGGACGGACGGGCGCAAAGAAAAACATCGGACGATGCTATTGACCTCGCTTTCTACAACATCATCGCAGGATGTTGCTTCGCGATAGCCCTCAAGTACGCGGGCACAGCGCGGGAAGAGCCGTACTTACTGCTTATCAACTATTACGACACGTTCAGTCGTTTAGCATACACAAACGGTAAGTTAGCAAGGCACAGCCGGCTTTATTTCCGTTCATAAGCGTCATCACGCAGGCCCAGCATACGACCATAAAATCAAGAGACATGCGATTCGCGACGGATTGAACCTGATATCAATTTCTTTGAATGTTGTCATGGCAGGGACAGGTGAAATAAATTGCCTGCGGAGGCTTCGGTACTCCTTCGGCATGTACAACCAGGCTATGCGCTACGGCACACACATGGCTACCCACATGTCCCTTGGCCTCCTGTTCCTGGGTGGGGGCCGATACACGTTAGGAAGCTCAGATGCGGCCATCGCGTGTTTGGTAGCCGCCTTCTTTCCCCGGTTCGCCCCGGTTTCCTCGGACAACAAATCATATTTGCAAGCTCTTAGGCACTTGTGGGTCTTATCTGTTGAACCGAGGTGTCTCATCTCTCGGGACGTCGACACGAAGGAAATCGTCTACCTCCCCATCAAGATAAAAGTCAAGGAAGGCGCAGACGTCGAAATGGCCCAATTAATCTCTCCCACCCTCATCCCCGACTTCGATAGAGTTCTTTCTATCCGTGTCGATACTCCTAGGTACTGGCCTTTCTACCTCGATTTAGCGAATGTGCGGCGACACAAGGAGTCGCTTCTTCGCAGTCAAACCATTTACGTCAAGCGCCGAACCGCGTTCTTGAGCTATTTGGAAGACCCCAAGGGGAGCCGCAGCTTGTTCGTGCGCTCGGGGTCATCCTCAGGTGATGCTGCTACCCTTGACTTCCCGCGACTCATAGACACAAAGGCGCATCCCGCCGGGGACCTCAACCAATTTATCTCCTCCTTTTCGAACGACCCGTTTTTCCTGGCATTCGCTGACCACCTCTGCCGAAATGGATCCGAAATGGGCCCAGAACAGGTCTTCAACGCGTACTGCCGTGCGAGTCTACTCGATAGCATACTCCAAGACAAGCCACAGACGCTGCAGTCCCATCTCCTCCTATACCGGTATCGCACCATGAAGCCTTCCTCGCGCTACTTTCATCTGCGTTTGCAAGACCTACGTTTTGCGGTCGACTTTTACAGTAAGGTCTACGAGAGGCGATTCAGTGGAAGAGGCGAGAACGGTTCTCGTGCGCCGCTGATCCGCGAAGGGACGCTATCCGGCACGCTGTCTGCGCTCGACCAGCAGCTCGAAGCTGTCCGCACCGACCCCGCTTTCTTGTCTGCCCTTGGGGCATACGCTCGTGGGGAGGCCATCCCGACAACCGTGGTGGACGCTGTCGGCGCAGGCGCGATCGCTTGGTACTTGCTTCGGAATAACGTGCCGGTTTCCACGCTTCTCAGGGTACTTCAGGGCCTTGCGCAGCGCGCGCACGCCGCCTGTGTCGAATTGCCTCCTCCAGAAGGGTCGGGCGGAGACGCCGCGGCACTGGAACGTGGCGTACGCGAGGTACTCCACGCCACAGGTACACAAATGACCACGACGCTTGGATCTGGGTGGGCTATGCGCTCTCTCGACGAGGTCTTGCACGTATGGCGAACCGGGTCGGCTGCAGAGCAGACAAGTACTTAGGATCCGCCTCTTACATTTTGTATATTTCAATGATTTCTGCACACCTCCCCACTTGTAGCTCCGTATTTCGACCTCACGATGCGTCGTCCTCTTCTCCCAAGCAACTGCTGTAAATGACATCTGTATTTGTATTATAATGATACAAGGCTTTGCGACAGAGACGAGACGGAGACGGAGACAGAGACAGAGACGATCTAGAACGCGTGAACCATTGCTGACTTATTCTTATTTATTTAAACTCCGTTTTCGTGAGCAACTTTGCTCAAGCTCGCGTTGATAAGAACCGTCCTGCGTCCCTGCACGGCCTACAGAGAATGTTGGGCGCAATGACGTTGCACAACAACAGAATACGCACACTGTTCAAACGATCGAGCATAGTGACTGTAGTTTGCCAGTCAATGCACGCATCGGTGATCGACACGCCGTATTTAAGGTTGGCGGGTCCCTCTGCGGGAACATCTTGCCTGCCTTCGTTGATATGGGACTCGATCATCACCCCGGTGATGTCCTTGTCGCCACGACGTAGTTGCGTACAAACGTCGTCGAGCACCTTTGGCTGATTGTTATGATTTTTCTGAGAGTTGCCATCTGTCCATTTCGTCTCAGTATGTATTGCGATTCATGGGAACGGCGGACACGCACGGCTACAGTCGATCATGATAGAGGGGTGGTTTTGCGGGCGTGCCTTTGCAATCGTGCTCGCAGCCTCACGGACGTGCTCAGCAGCAAAGTTTGGACCCTTCGTACCACCGCGCAGGATGACGTGCACGTCCTGGTTTCCACGCGTTTTGACGATAGCAGCTATACCTTGTTCCGTGACGCCCATGAACGCGTGAGGGTTGCTGCTCGAGCGCATTGCGTCGACGGCAACCGTGACACTGCCATCGGTGCCGTTCTTGAAGCCGATTGGGAACGACACGCCGGAAGCGAGTTCACGATGGAGCTGAGATTCCGTAGTGCGTGCACCAATCGCGCCCCACGAAATAAGGTCGTTAAGATACTGTGGAGAAATGGTGTCCAGGAGCTCTGAGCCGACAGGAATTCCAAGATTGGTGAGATCACAGAGGAGTTGGCGAGCGAGACGGAGCCCCTTGTTAATTTGAAACGAGCCATCTATGGCGGGGTCGTTGATGAGGCCTTTCCAGCCGACTGTCGTGCGTGGTTTCTTAGATAAAAAGGAAGGGTGGGTGTCAGGAAGAAAATTCCCGCTGAGAGAAAAAAAAAGCCACCTCGCTAAAGAGAGCAAGCGTTGATCACTGAGCACAATCAGGACATAATAGGATGAACGTACAAGTAAGCACGCATGATGATAAGGAGATTTGGCCAGGTGGGTATCTTCTCCTTAAGGAGCTTTGCGTAAGCAAGCGCCTGCTCAGGTGAATGGATCGAACAAGGGCCAACGATGACAAGAACTCGATCATCGTGACCAGCGACGATACGTGCCGCGTTGAAACGAGCAGAGGCAATAGTGCGGTGTGACTCCGAGGTAGATTGAATCTCGTGCCGAAGGAGCGCAGGTTGAATGAGAGGATCATACTGGGTCGATTCGTGAGTGCAAAAGCGAGTCAAGGGGTTAGTCACTAGCATACACCGATGACTCTGCGGTCCGAAATGTACTTTTGCGTGCTCAAGTCGTCGTCGAGGTTTGGCATGGGCGTATTTGCCGCCGCGGGCTTGCTCGAAACGACATTGAAGGCTTAAATGAACCGCATGAATACGAGAGATTAGCAAAGTTCGAAGAACTGACGCCTAAATCTGGATAGAGAGAGTTTTTGGGCCTGTTCGTCCATTGTGACTGGGAAGTTAAGGTTGGAAGTTAAGGTTGCAGAGTAAGAGTGTTGACCTTATCGATCGCCATGACTTCGACTTGGAAAAATATCAACATTTCGCCTTCGCCCGGCTTCTGCGTCAAATCAAAATTACTACTCCCGGGATTTCTCAACCAAGTTGCACTCCCTCAAGGTCTTAAGGTTTTCGTTAACGTAGCCTGGTCGAAAGATGTCCCTCCACCTCTTAATAGTGTTGAAAAAACCCTCGAACTTGCCACGGCGACGTCAACTGGCGACCATCAAACACTCTCAGATAACGGGGGTGACATCCCAATCTACATCTTCGTCTCCGACGGGCGCCTGGATACCGACAAAGGTGCGGTGCTACGCGTCATGGCTAGGTGCTTGTCTCGCTAACTCGCTGTTTTGCCTAGCGGGAAACCCTTCTGTCGTGTTTGACTGTATCTACCACTCATTGTTCAAAAGCCATGTGTTGAAAGATGCCGACGTTAAGAAGCTTTTGATCGGTAAGCGTCATCGTCATCCACGAGTTGTAACTAGACTTGTGTCGTTCGATCGAATGACTCCGTTTTTGCAATATTCGTACTTCCAGATCTATTGAAGCTCATTTCCTTCACCACGATCTAGAACGCGCCCTGAAACAGATTGAGATACAGAACTCGCTTTCGTTGTCCCGCACACTTGGAAAGCCAAACATCACCTCGAAAGGCGCCCTTGAGCAGCGAATAGTCTCCATCCCCGCTGAATTATTTCCCAAAGACCGCCATCGGGATGTATCTCCAGGTAATACCTCGACAAAGCGACTTGTTGAAGAAGTTCCCAGTGTCAACGGGTCGGGAGATCTTTATTCCCCTTACCCATTTAAAGGATTCTCGGAGCCTCACGGAAGTACTTCCGAGTGTCCTTCCTGGACGTGGAGGAAAGAAGATCAAGACATTTTTATCACGATCCAAGTTCCGAGACTTGTACGCCCTCGGTTTCCTTACTATTTCTGCTCCGGCTACACCACAGCATCTTCCAGACTCATGCTACTATTGCGTCCGCGACGCTTGATATCGAACCCCGCCGACTCATTTTGGTCGTCCCGGGTCTATATGGGCTCGATATTGACCTAAACTTGTCTGATTCAGCACTTGGACGAGCGCTTTTCCCTACTGGTACCAGTCCGCAAGAAGTAGAACATACCCTTTTGCTTAAACGTGATCGTAATTTGGACGTTGAAGGGGCGCGGGCCGAGTGGCGCAGAAAAGAAGGATGCCTTGTGATCATGGCATAGTGCGCCCTCCCCACCTCGAGCCTGCTTGGTACCTGTCCCAATGGTTTATTGGTCCGTTGCCAACCTGGCGGGCCGAGCTCGTCCCTCAACTAAGATACTTTGTTGGGCATTAGTCAGGGAAATAAATAAATAAAATTCAATTTCTCTTCGAACTAGAGTGGATGCTTGCTCGTGTACATAATTTACACTCCCCGACATCGTGGGACGAGTAACACTCACGCGCTCTTCTTTGAAACTATTCTATGGCGCTGACGTGGTCATTTAGCTGGCGGATGAATCCCTTGTAGGTGTCGTATCGCCACTCAACGTCCTAAGGTCAATAGCCGGTCGTACCAAAGTAGGTTGTCCCGACCCCCGGGATACTGTCACATGCCACAAACCAGGTAAAAAAAGATATCACTGATTACTGACGACGTACTATCACGTTCAGCCATATTCAAAATTTTCACACACTTTCCACAAACTTTTGAATAACTACACATCGACACAATATTTCTTCAATCAGACAGAGGGGTATATTGGACAACATGTCTTCTATAGGACCACGGTGTTACTTTGAGAGTTACCCATCAAACAGTGTAATCGGAGCAAGTCCGAGCAGTCGACCCCCAAATTCAGACTTTTTCAAAACTTTCGTCACGCATTGTCACGATGCCATTTGGATCCCCGCTTCGGCACTGGTGGCACACATTCGCGCGTTCAACCTGACTTGAGCGCACGACGTTTTGGTCTGTTGCTTCCCTCTCCACCATCACAAGGCACTGAACAGGAATTACGATTATGCACCTACGGATAGGAAGAGTATAGTGACTTATGGTACTATGGGAGTTTGTATAAGGAAAATATGTACTATTACTTGCAAGATTACTCGGGTATGCTGTTGGCAAGACTGTTGGCGTGACTTGCATAAGAAAGCGTTCCAGTGGGGCGACAGAAAGAATATGGAAGGGTGTAAAGAGGAGTGCTGAGAGGTGGATAATAGGAGTCGAATGGAGCAATGGCCGAGGGTGCATCAACGGGTTTGGCGCTGTCGAACGACAAAGGTGGGTTGGAGCCGGATGCGTCCGGATTTGTATTTGAGGTCTCGTCTCGCACAGGCCTCCGGCGTCGATTGAAAAGGCCCTCATAACGGGGGGTATTTCGCAAGTCAGGACTTGTATCAAAGCATTGGGTGATCCGTTTGAGAAGATCCTTCTTGCCACCAGTAGTGAGAATACCGAGAGCTTGCGCAATGTCTTGAAGGTCAGGTTTTGTTTTTGTCGCCAAAGTGCCAGTAAATGGCTCATTCGGGTCCCTCTCCCGTCGTAATCGCTCACGCTCAGCTTCGTTCGCAGCTCGTTGTTCTTGCGCTTCACGCTTTTTTTGTTCCTGTGCATCCTTCAGTGCTTGTTGTTCTTGAGCGAGCCTCAAGCCCTCCTCAGATGACAAGCACCTTGCCTCCACATTCAGTTTTGGTCGTTTCCGTCCACGATTTTCCTTCGCATTTGTGCGCCGCTTCAGATCTTGGATCTCGCTCTGTGCCATTGCACAATGTGCCTCCAGAGTGGCGACACGAGACTGAAGAGCTGAGTTGTCGTTCTCTAATTGGTGGACCCTATGACAAAGGCCGACAGTACCCGGATGGTTGGAAAGCACTGGTGGGATGATCGGAACAGATCTCTGAGTAATGGACCGAGTTGTTGGACCTGGCCAGGGAGCTTGTTCGCAGTGCTCGGCTGAAATGGGGCCATTGGAACAGGGGGATGGGCAACCGGCGTTGTCATCGGAACCTGAGTCGCTGTCATTGTCCAAATCGGGTAGATATTCATAGGAGTCAGGGGGAAGAATGGGAAAACTGGCTGGAACGTGTGTCGTAGACGTCGATGTTGAAATGCTTGGTGCATAGTCCTCGTCTGTGAAGACCGTCTGGTCAATTGGCCAACAGCCACTTTTCCTCCAAGCTGTCCGGATAGTTGATTCTTTGAACGACGTACAACGCACGTCCATGTATTCCTTGACAAAGCCCTCACGTGGCATCTCTTCGCCCGTGTCTTCAACAATCTTGTCACAGTGGTCTGTCCACGCACGGGAGAAGGGCCCAAAAACACCGACATCGAGTGGCTGAAGTTTGTGAGTGGTGTGCGGTGGTAAGCAGAAGAGAATAATGTTGTGTTCTCGTGCGAGTTCGATAAGATCGAGGGTATCATGGGATCCATGGCCATCATAAATGAGTAGGATAGGTTTGCCCAAGGTGTTTCTGGCCGTGGCTTGAGGAATGAAAGACTTTGTGAACCATTCCTTACACAAGAAATCATCGGTCCAGCCATTCTCTGACATAGCCACCCTAGTAGAGATGGTCAGTTTTACGATGATTGGCAAGTGAAGGCCACATACGAAATTTTGGGGTCAACTGTGAACCACTCAGGTGAGAATTCCTTCCCGGAAAAAACAAATCCAGGGAATAAATAAGTCCCGTCGGCACAAACACATTCGATGATTGTGATGAGCTCAAGGTTTGCACTGCGTTGCCGATATTGAGGACGGCGAGAACGAGGCACAAAATACTTCCGACCAGACTGTTTTCGTCCACCTCCCCGCTGGCAACCCTTCTCATCCATGTTGTAGATATTCTCCTTGGGGAGGTCGTACTTCTGAACAATTTGGAGAAGGAGGTCAAAATGGCGCCCAACAACTGGGCGGTTAAATGCTTGACCACGCTTTGGGTCCAGGCCAGATGGTCGTCCAAGCTTGATCCGAGGCCAACGCTTAAGGAACCAGTAGATCCAGCCAGCACATGGCATCCTTCCACAAAGAGCTTCAGCCTTTTTCCGGATAGTCCGCTTGTTGAGAGGGTGTGCTGTATCAGAGAGAAAAATAATCCAGTCAACAAGCACCTCCTCTGCCTCCTGGGAAAGGAGCTGTTGCTGGATGTGTGCTTTTCTATGGGGTAAAGAGTCTCCTCGGAACCGATTACGAAGTGTATGGTAAGGAACATCCACACCATGACGTGCTTGAAGCTGCCGACAAACTGCTGCATATTGGGGCTGTTCTTGACCAGCAAGGATTGTGCAACCCTCCTGGATGATATCTTCGATATCATGGGTGTCAGCAGCTTTCTTCCGAGGCATACCATACCAAGGAGAAATTGCCTAGCACCAGACGCCGTCAGCTGGTGATGTTAGTACCACCAATAAACAAAGTTTTTGTTGCATCGCATTTGAAATGAGTGGAGTTTAAACTTTCAGCGATAATTGTCACGGTTGACCATCATGTTTCTATATCTCTCCAACCTGATGAGCAGATGCCATATAAATAGACAGTCCTCTCCTAAACCATCCAAATAGCACCCAGAAAAAATCTGGTATTTTTTGGAATTTATTTGAGGGTAGTAGCTGCATAACATTCCCAAATTCATCATGTCTCGCTCAAAAATCGTTGTGCAGAAAGAGATCCGCTGCATACTTTACCTGGATTTTTCCTATGTTCCATTGGGTACCATATCTGTTTTCCGATCTCACACTATCAAAGGGCTGGCTGTGGTGGATGTGTTCACAGAATCGGTTTTGAATATCTCTGTCATTTTGAAACCCACTGCACGTGATAGTAATCTAGGTCACTTAGCATGGGAATCCTGCGTTTGCGCGTCTGTACAACTAACACTGGCACTGGCAAATTCAAGTTGAACGAATCGAACTTGTAACTGTACTAATGAATTTCAAGTTGTAAGATGATGATGTGAAAAGTAAGTGGCGCTAGCGAGCTTCCGGCCCGGATCCGAGTCTACAGTAAGTTACACGCCGGCCGCGGCTCCAGAAGGTGTTCACACATCTTCCGGGTCTTGTGCCTCAGGCCTGCTTGGTATGGACAGCTTAGTGCTAACTGTAATGCTCATCTATCCGGGTCCTCCTAAGCTGTTGCGGAGATAGCACAAACACACATACAACGCGGCACCACCGCCACCCATGGCCCAGTGTGTGAATGCTCCAAGGCGTGATGCCTACAGTCTCACCTTGGGCCACGCTGTGTCCACCGACCATGACAGATGACCGCGACAGGTTGGCACTCAGTCCGTCTCAACGGCATCGCAGCGGACTCATGGCACGAGTAGTACAAGTAAATGAGACAACGTAGACTAAACATCATGATATTCCCGTTCCAAAAAGGATTTGGGAGAAGCGTAATAATCTCGCTCTCTGGAGTCCTTGGCTTGCAGCCCACCATGATCCACAACTATCGACCTTTCAACGCGCACCTCGAGATCGAAATCGGTCTCTGTGTTGCCGCACTCGTCCGGTGACCCTGGAGTGTCATTTCGTTTGATATTTGTCTTGTGTTTTGCCTCTCCATCGAAGCGTACCGTGGACGTGATCGCACGATTTGTGGGGGCTACAACGACAGAATTATGTTTCATTCTCGTCTCTGGTAACCTTTTTAGTCGACAAGGCAATTCGAGCAATTGCTCACGAGGCCTCACGTACCATGAAGATGGATGAGAATCCGTTGGCTCATAATCCACGTGACGGAATACCCAAGCGACGCACTAGGATCGTCTCAATAGGGCAACAACAGGGAGTAGAAACTAGGGAAATACCCGCTGTTTTGAATGGCATCACCTGTGCCCCGAAACAGGACTATGTTCACCGCATTCATAACTGCGCGGAAAAGGTCAGTTGTATTCGATAATCGACAGAAAAAACATACGCGTCAACACAACGAAATATCCGAGGCCATCGTAAAGGATCCTTGCTTTGCAGTGAGACCTTTTGAAAATTTACCAAATTATATCACCTACACCTTCACGAGCCACAAGGCACTGCCGCTAGTTCGAGTTAGACACGACAGTAGACGTTATAGGAACACAACATACGAAAATGCTATGGCCCTGACTTTCATCAAGTAGAAGAACGAGATTGATAATGTAAGGCAATCAAATAACATCGCCACCAGGTAAAACGACCAGGTAGAGATTGCGCGATGTGGATGAATGCTAGCGCTCGAGCAACTTGTAATTTTGTCAGGAAAATCTAGACGGTAACATTGAGGACAAGCTATACGTACCTTCCCTGATCAGAATTAGTAGGTATGGTTCCGCAGACCTCAATCAGCATCCGCGAGTACAGAAAGGGCTGTACTCACATCTATCAATACGGCTAAACGACACCACGTCAGTACGGTAATGATGTCTACGGAAATGACTCACGCATCCGGGAAAATAGACTTGAAAACCATTGAAACTGTGCCTCAGTCAGAACGGAAAACATCGCAGAGCCGAGAAAACGGACTCCAGTGGCCATAATATACACCAACAAAAGGGCCCGGCCGACCCAACGCTTGCGTTGGGAAATGTTATACGCCCTAGAGCTCAACATCAGACTCGAGATGAAAATAGTATAACCGGGAATCACCGAATAGCCAGGATTGCTTGCGACACCATTATTTGGACCACTGTCAGGTTGGTCAGCCGGGAGTACTGATGCGGCGTAGTGCACTGAACCCGTACCTTTGAGGGCGGGAGCAGCTAGGTGGAAATAGCTGCAGGTATTTGGCGTGAAGCCATGGTGAAAAAACCCCACATTGCTAACTACCAGTACAATTATGCTTGTATAGCTGCAGAGAATGTGAGAAGGTTATGTTATGCAACTGACAATGTGAGAAGACCCACCGAATAAGGACAAATAATACAAGACCCGAGCTATCCACCAATGTCAAGGCCGATTAGGAACGCTGCGAGTATGAATTGGTGCCTTTCACCTTGTGCGATTAGAGGACTTATAAAACTGGTATTCTGCAGGAAGGGTGGCGAGATAACTAGGTGGATATGAGTCCCCACGAGAGGTCGCGATCTGCAACTGACAACATACTCGTAGGCGGCGATGGTCATCGACACAATGCGTAAGTCATTATCTGCCGTTAAAGCACCCGGAGTGAAAGCCATCTTGGAGACAGCGAGCTCGGACCGTCCCATGATCATTAGTACTGGAACTGCTGATTAGCCAGAGGGGAAAGGAAAGTAGGATGGGTGGAGGGAGGAGGGATAAGGGATAAGAAACCGCAAACATCTGGACAGTCGGGTAGAAGTAGTGAATATAACTTCAAGGCAATCGCGCTCGTTCCGGGGACAGAGAGCTGTGCCAAGCAGCGAGTGTTCGGCCCCTCGATCAGGGGACCATAGCCCTGCAGCCAGATAATCGGATATACTATCACGTGCAGTGGGTTTCAAAATGACAGAGATATTCAAAACCGATTCTGTGAACACATCCACCACAGCCAGCCCTTTGATAGTGTGAGATCGGAAAACAGATATGGTACCCAATGGAACATAGGAAAAATCCAGGTAAAGTATGCAGCGGATCTCTTTCTGCACAACGATTTTTGAGCGAGACATGATGAATTTGGGAATGTTATGCAGCTACTACCCTCAAATAAATTCCAAAAAATACCAGATTTTTTCTGGGTGCTATTTGGATGGTTTAGGAGAGGACTGTCTATTTATATGGCATCTGCTCATCAGGTTGGAGAGATATAGAAACATGATGGTCAACCGTGACAATTATCGCTGAAAGTTTAAACTCCACTCATTTCAAATGCGATGCAACAAAAACTTTGTTTATTGGTGGTACTAACATCACCAGCTGACGGCGTCTGGTGCTAGGCAATTTCTCCTTGGTATGGTATGCCTCGGAAGAAAGCTGCTGACACCCATGATATCGAAGATATCATCCAGGAGGGTTGCACAATCCTTGCTGGTCAAGAACAGCCCCAATATGCAGCAGTTTGTCGGCAGCTTCAAGCACGTCATGGTGTGGATGTTCCTTACCATACACTTCGTAATCGGTTCCGAGGAGACTCTTTACCCCATAGAAAAGCACACATCCAGCAACAGCTCCTTTCCCAGGAGGCAGAGGAGGTGCTTGTTGACTGGATTATTTTTCTCTCTGATACAGCACACCCTCTCAACAAGCGGACTATCCGGAAAAAGGCTGAAGCTCTTTGTGGAAGGATGCCATGTGCTGGCTGGATCTACTGGTTCCTTAAGCGTTGGCCTCGGATCAAGCTTGGACGACCATCTGGCCTGGACCCAAAGCGTGGTCAAGCATTTAACCGCCCAGTTGTTGGGCGCCATTTTGACCTCCTTCTCCAAATTGTTCAGAAGTACGACCTCCCCAAGGAGAATATCTACAACATGGATGAGAAGGGTTGCCAGCGGGGAGGTGGACGAAAACAGTCTGGTCGGAAGTATTTTGTGCCTCGTTCTCGCCGTCCTCAATATCGGCAACGCAGTGCAAACCTTGAGCTCATCACAATCATCGAATGTGTTTGTGCCGACGGGACTTATTTATTCCCTGGATTTGTTTTTTCCGGGAAGGAATTCTCACCTGAGTGGTTCACAGTTGACCCCAAAATTTCGTATGTGGCCTTCACTTGCCAATCATCGTAAAACTGACCATCTCTACTAGGGTGGCTATGTCAGAGAATGGCTGGACCGATGATTTCTTGTGTAAGGAATGGTTCACAAAGTCTTTCATTCCTCAAGCCACGGCCAGAAACACCTTGGGCAAACCTATCCTACTCATTTATGATGGCCATGGATCCCATGATACCCTCGATCTTATCGAACTCGCACGAGAACACAACATTATTCTCTTCTGCTTACCACCGCACACCACTCACAAACTTCAGCCACTCGATGTCGGTGTTTTTGGGCCCTTCTCCCGTGCGTGGACAGACCACTGTGACAAGATTGTTGAAGACACGGGCGAAGAGATGCCACGTGAGGGCTTTGTCAAGGAATACATGGACGTGCGTTGTACGTCGTTCAAAGAATCAACTATCCGGACAGCTTGGAGGAAAAGTGGCTGTTGGCCAATTGACCAGACGGTCTTCACAGACGAGGACTATGCACCAAGCATTTCAACATCGACGTCTACGACACACGTTCCAGCCAGTTTTCCCATTCTTCCCCCTGACTCCTATGAATATCTACCCGATTTGGACAATGACAGCGACTCAGGTTCCGATGACAACGCCGGTTGCCCATCCCCCTGTTCCAATGGCCCCATTTCAGCCGAGCACTGCGAACAAGCTCCCTGGCCAGGTCCAACAACTCGGTCCATTACTCAGAGATCTGTTCCGATCATCCCACCAGTGCTTTCCAACCATCCGGGTACTGTCGGCCTTTGTCATAGGGTCCACCAATTAGAGAACGACAACTCAGCTCTTCAGTCTCGTGTCGCCACTCTGGAGGCACATTGTGCAATGGCACAGAGCGAGATCCAAGATCTGAAGCGGCGCACAAATGCGAAGGAAAATCGTGGACGGAAACGACCAAAACTGAATGTGGAGGCAAGGTGCTTGTCATCTGAGGAGGGCTTGAGGCTCGCTCAAGAACAACAAGCACTGAAGGATGCACAGGAACAAAAAAAGCGTGAAGCGCAAGAACAACGAGCTGCGAACGAAGCTGAGCGTGAGCGATTACGACGGGAGAGGGACCCGAATGAGCCATTTACTGGCACTTTGGCGACAAAAACAAAACCTGACCTTCAAGACATTGCGCAAGCTCTCGGTATTCTCACTACTGGTGGCAAGAAGGATCTTCTCAAACGGATCACCCAATGCTTTGATACAAGTCCTGACTTGCGAAATACCCCCCGTTATGAGGGCCTTTTCAATCGACGCCGGAGGCCTGTGCGAGACGAGACCTCAAATACAAATCCGGACGCATCCGGCTCCAACCCACCTTTGTCGTTCGACAGCGCCAAACCCGTTGATGCACCCTCGGCCATTGCTCCATTCGACTCCTATTATCCACCTCTCAGCACTCCTCTTTACACCCTTCCATATTCTTTCTGTCGCCCCACTGGAACGCTTTCTTATGCAAGTCACGCCAACAGTCTTGCCAACAGCATACCCGAGTAATCTTGCAAGTAATAGTACATATTTTCCTTATACAAACTCCCATAGTACCATAAGTCACTATACTCTTCCTATCCGTAGGTGCATAATCGTAATTCCTGTTCAGTGCCTTGTGATGGTGGAGAGGGAAGCAACAGACCAAAACGTCGTGCGCTCAAGTCAGGTTGAACGCGCGAATGTGTGCCACCAGTGCCGAAGCGGGGATCCAAATGGCATCGTGACAATGCGTGACGAAAGTTTTGAAAAAGTCTGAATTTGGGGGTCGACTGCTCGGACTTGCTCCGATTACACTGTTTGATGGGTAACTCTCAAAGTAACACCGTGGTCCTATAGAAGACATGTTGTCCAATATACCCCTCTGTCTGATTGAAGAAATATTGTGTCGATGTGTAGTTATTCAAAAGTTTGTGGAAAGTGTGTGAAAATTTTGAATATGGCTGAACGTGATAGTAGCGTGCCTGATAGGCGCAGGGGTGCAAAAAATTGCTAACACCTTCTAGGACTCTCCCTTCATAGCCCCATCTGGGTGCTGAACGATTTCGCGAGCCGTTTCGTCTCTATGTGCCGAATCGCGAGGAAATAGAGCTGTCATCGCTCCTCATATCGGCGCGCCGTACTCTCGTTGTTTGGAAGTTCTGGCACGAACCTCGTTCCCTGAGATAACAACTCGGCCACCCCTGCATTATATGAATCACGCACGAACATGATAACACATTGCTTTCCTTTCCCCTTTCCCTACACCTATTATTCTTTCCTTTCGCCTCTCACTAACTAAAATCATAAGCAATGGCCGAAGGAGTGGTCGCAGCCACCACAACTATATATCCAAGCTCTGGCGCTATTGCGGCAGAGAATAACCTACGCGTTGCTTCTCTGACTATGGCCGCTTATGAGTACGTTACCTTTTGCGCATCGGGACCTCTCGTGGGGACTCATATCCGTCTAGTTATCTCATCACCCTCCCCGCAGAATACCGGTTATATAAGTCTTCTAATCGGCGAAGGTTAGAGGCTTTGATTCACGTCCGCGAAGAATTGCTAACTAGTTCACATTGGCTACGGATAGCTTGGGATTTATATTATTTGTTCTTATTCGGTGGGTCTTCTCTCTTTGTCGATTGGGCAACAACGCCTCACACTTTATGCAGTTACACGAGCATAATTGTACTGGTCGTCAGTAATGCAGGATTTTTCTACCACGGCTTCACGCCCGAAGCCTGCGAGCACTACCGCCTAGTCGCTCCTGCACTTAAAGGTACGGGTTCAATAGCTACACCGCGTTGGCACTCCTGTCTGACTAGTATGATAGTGGTCCAAATAATGGTGTCGCAGGCAATCCTGGGTATTCGGTGAGTCCTCGTTCTGCTGCCTTTATCTCGAGTCTGATGACAAGCTCTAGGACGTATAGTATTTCCCAGAGAAATCCCTGGGTAGGGAGAACCCTCTTATCAACCTACATTCTGGGTGTTGCGGTCCGTTTTCTTCGTCCCATACTCGAGAGCAATGATCACCGATCTGATATCTAAGCAGTTCCAATGGTTTTCCAGTCTATATGATCGGGTTGGTGAGTCAAGAACCCTTTTCTGCACGAGCCATTAGTACCATGCTGACATCGTACCATTCAGCTGTAATGACGGATGTGAGTGCCGTCGTTAGTTTCCTCACACACGGTGATTGAAATCCGCATGACCACACAAGGGAAAGTACGTATCATTTACTTGAATGCCACAGTATAGCCTTTCCTGACGATACAGAAGTTGCATGGTCGCCAGCGCTCATCCGCAAAGCCCAATCTCTACCTGGTCGTTTTACATGGTAGCAATGTTATACGATTGCCTCTCATTATCGATCTCGACCGTCTACCTTATGAAAGTCAAGTCTGCAGCATCCGGGTAAGTCATACTCCTTTGAAGTTTACCGTCAAGTCTGACTCGCTCCAGTACCTCGCGGCTCTTCAAGATGTAAGTCATCTCTGGTGTGGCAATCATCCCAAATTTCTTACTGGAAAGCAAGATTGCTGTACGATGGTCTCGGATATTTCGTTATACTGACGTGTACGTTCTCTCTGTCGACCATCGAATACAGCTGACCTCTTTCCGTGCAGTCACAAATTTGGCAAACATATTGATGTTTCGGGGCACCGACCATGTTCTTCAAACCACCGGGTATTTCCCTACCTCCGTTCTATGTCTTCCCACAAGACTTATCGTGCTGATCCTAGCGCATCGTTCGAGTATTCGGTCACGTGGATCCTGAGTCAACGCATTCTCATCCATCTTCGTGGTACGTAATCTATCGCCCAAGCGTCGCGTAGTCACTGAGAGGTTAACAGACGCCAGGACAGATCCGAGTCGGACGTCAGTCGTTTTGGCAAGGCTACCAAATTCCCGTGCGACCACGTCCTCCTTACCCTTCGACAAGGGGAAAAAACACCAGACAAAGGTCGAACAAGGTGACATGCCAGGATCACAGGACCAGCTCAACAACACAAAGAGCGACTTTAATCTTCAGGTGCGCATCGACAGGTCGATAGTGATAAATGCTAGAGCCCAAGACGAGTTCCCCAAAGACCAAGACCCTGTTTTGGACCGGGTTTAGTCTCATCATCGCATTTGTGTATACTATTGATGGTTTACGAAAGTCGGGTACTCTGCCCTGCGTCAAGGCAGACCTAGTACCAAAGATCTGCGGTCACCTGGTCGGTAGACACCATTACGAGAATGATGTGGGTTTGCTGTAGTCATGTTATAGCTTCGTACCGTAGATGAGTTCGATCCTTATGTATATATTCCCTGTTTCTGGCATTGTATATGACGATGATACCTGCGAACTTGAGGATGTCGATGACTGGGCCCAAGAGTGCATGCAATCAATCCTACGCCAACATTGCTATCACGGCAACGACACTTCTCTCTTGACCTGGTATGCAACACCTTAATCGTAACGGGAGTGAGCCGTGCGTCGATGAGTCATGAACGCATGAATTCTGACAGGCCTGACCGCGGTGTACAGCCGTGGAAGTCGAGGCGAGTACGTTAATGCGAACAGGGCGAAATTGTATTTCCGGCCATCGCAATAAAAATTCGCCTGTCCAGCCGAGCCCGCGGCTGCCAAGACCACTCCAAGACCTACTAGTGTTTCAGTCTGTGGATATTTGGTGTCGGTCAACACTGCAGTTATGTGAGATAGCTTTGCCTTTTCGGCGGATGAGATCAAGGAGCTCGCGGCGGAAGTGTAAATACAATCCAACTTGAAGCCTGTACCACCTACATAGGAGCGCTTATCTTGTATATGGAAGTTCATTCCCGCACTGTCCAACGTCCAAATACAGTATACAGGCTGAGCTTTGTATACCCAGCCTGCTTCCGTTTCAGAACTCCGGCACACGTCGAGCAAACCTCACCAGTCTAGCTCAGGTCAGGCAAAGATGAAAGGTCCATACATGCGAGATGGTACTGAGGTATGGGGTCCCATCATTATACCTTCGTCAATTAAATCGCTCGCCTTGTCGCTGGCACATTTCATTCGCGTCCAACAACCTCGTAACAGACAACATCGAGACCACTTACCATTGGCGCTGCCAGTTGTCCACACAAGTATGCCGCCATTCGCAATATTGCGTCTACTGCGTCGCGACAGGTGTCTTCTGGGAGTAGCAAGACGAAAGTGTAGCCAACGGCGTTACTAAATCCGCGCACTTCACAAGCTTATCGGAGATACCGAGGTTGTGTTGCTCGTGCCCCATCCGCGCAACCTGACTGGGTGCTACAGCTGGCTTCAAAGAGGTTCGCAGATTCCGAGACAACTTAAAGGACAAGCGGTTCGTATTCGTACTCAACAAAAGTGCGTTCCGTCTGTTTCCATGCCCCTTCCATTCTCTAATTCTTGGATAGACCTGGTACCATGCGAGAATGTCCAGGCACGGCTGGAGCATGTCCGTACATGACCTTTAAATTTCCGCCCTGTAGGATCGCAGCAGCGTGTAAACCTCTCCTCCAACACCTACCAGCACCCCCGCTTCAGCATCGTCGTCGGCTTTCCTAACGTCAGCAAAAGAACTCAATTAGTAATCCCTTGTCTCGACGAAGATATGTGTTGGTAAGAGGGACAGAAAGAAAACACGCCCCCATAGCACAGCGCTGATGCAGGTGAGTCAGAAAACCCACAGAGTAAAATTGGGCTGGTCAATGCAACCGGGCTAGCGCGAGTTCCGGTATCCAGGTTCTCCATGGCTGCCACTAGACGCCCAGGTAAATGACCCATCGGACGCTCGTTAAGTTCTCATTCGTTAACGGCCCATGGTACCCTTCCCTGACCCTATGGTCGTAGATGGACACTTACCGTTTTTGCAAGCCCGGGCCTCGGCACACCCCTTGCTCACCCACAACTATTTTTGCAGTGTTAGAAGATTATAATTTATGTAAGCAATTTTGCGCAAATTTTTTTTTTTTTGATCCTGATACAGTATCACTTCTTCTCTCCTTTGATGTGAACATTGATCTACGGTGCCATCGTCTTGGCCATTTAGCTCATAATTTGTCGTGGGCAGATCGTTGGTTCCTGAGCATACAGTAGTGAAAGAATCTGTTGCACACACCAAAGTAGGTTGTCCCCGGCCTCTGGTAATCCATGATTTGATTCTATGTACCTTTCCAATTACGAGACAACAGAGTTGTGGTTACCCCCAACCTAGGCGCCCCACGCGCGTTGCCCAGAAATGGAATACTTCTTCTGTACAGCGCTCAATCTCTAAGCATGAGGTCGGTTCCCTGACCTGAAACAACAGCAGGGCCCCATTATATATATTTACTTCCACAAAAACATCATGGTGCTTAGGTCTCCTTTCCCTCCACCTCTAAATAGCCGATAATGGCCATTGGAGTAGTCGAAGCAGCCGCAACTACTATATATCCAAGTGCTGGTGCTCTGGCCGCAGATAATAATCTACGCATTGCGTCGCTGACTATGGCCGCTTATGAGTATGTTGTTGATCGCAGATCGCGACCTCTCGTGGGGACTCATATCCGTCTAGTTATCTCATCACCCTCCCCGCAGAATACCGGTTATATACGTCCTCTAATAGGCGAAGGTTAGAAACTTTAAGTTATGCCCACGAAGAGTTGCTAACCAGTTCACACTGGCCACGGGTAGCTTGGGATTTGTATTATTTGTTCTTATTCGGTGAGTCTTCTCTCCCTGTCGATTGGGTAACCTGCCCACATTCTATGCAGTTACACGAGCATCATTGTACTGGTCGTCAGTAATGTCGGATTTTTCTACCACGGCTTCACGCCCAAAGCCTGCGAGCACTACCACCTCGCTGCTCCTGCGCTCAAAGGTACGGGTTCAATAACTACATCGCGTTGAACACTCCCGGTTGACCAATCTGACAGTGGTCCAAATGATGGTGTCGCAGGCAATTCTGGCTATTCGGTGAGTCTTCATTCTACTCCTTGAGTCTTGATTTTGACGGTGTGCTCTAGGACGTATGGTATTTCTCAGGGCAATCTCTGGGTGGCGAGGACCCTCTTATCAACCTACATTCTGGGTGCTGCGGTCCGTTTTCTTCGTCCCATACTCGGGAGCAATAATCCCGATATCTAAGCAGTTCCAATGGTTTTCCAGTCTCAATGCCCGGATTCGTGAGTAAGGGGGGCCAGACGCGATTACCGTATTGACATTGTACCATTCAGCTGTGATGACAGATGTGAGTGCGGTCGTCAGTGTTCTCGCGCATGGTGATTGAAACCCGCATGGCTATTCCCACTACCCCCGGTCAGGGAAAGTACGTATCGTCGCCCTGAATGCTAAAGTCCAGCCCTTCCTGACGAGATGACAAGCTGCACAGTCGCCAGCGCTCATCCGCAAAGCCCAATCTCTACCTGGTCGTTTTACCTGATAGCGATGTTATACGATTGTCTTACATTGTCGATCTCGGCCGTCTACCTCATGAAAGTCAAGTCTGTAGCGCCCGGGTAAGTCGCGTTCCTATAAGGTTCACCATCAGGTCTGCTGACCTAACTCGTTCCAGTACCTCGCGGCTCTTCAAGATGTAAGTCGTCCCTGATGTGGCAATTATCCCAAAATCATTTCTTACTGGAAAGCAAGATTACTGTACGATGGTCTCGGGTATTTCGTTGTACTGACGCGTATGTTCTCTCCGTCGATCATCGAATACAGCTGACCTCTTTCCGTGCAGTCACGAATTTGGCGAACATATTGATGTTTCGGGGCACTGATCATCTGCTTCAATCCACTGGGTATTTTTCCCTATTCCCGCTCCATGTATTCCCCACAAACCTTATTGTGCTGATCCTAGCGCATCTTTTGAGTATTCGGTTACGTGGATCATGAGCCAACGCATTCTCATCCATCTCCGTGGTGCGTGAATTATGTATGACCCAAACGTCGTGTAGTTACAGAGATATTGGCAGACGCCAGGACAGATCAGACGCCAGTCATTTTGACCCCACTACCTGGTTCCCGTGCGGTTACGTCCGCCTCGCGCTTCGAGAAGGGGATGAAACACCAGAAAAGGGCCGAGCAGGGTCACATGCCTGGGTCACAGGACCAGTTCAGCAACACAAAGAGCGACCTTGAACTTCAGGTGCGCATTGACAAGGCGATAGTCGTGGATGCTAGAGCCCAAGACAAGAGTCCCAAGTAGTAAGTAGGCAGTGACACGGGGGTAGGCTGCCAAGTGGCGCGTGGCAGGAAACCCCGAAACTTTTCCCGGATCCCTTGCCGGATCCCGGACAGTACTGTATTGCCGTGTAGCATGTCGCCTTGTGACGAGTACGTACTGTAACATTTCAAGCCCAGTGAAAACCTGCACCGAGAACATCCGATTGAATCTGAGTTTACCTGTGCGTGACTGAGATCAGCTGACAATTCAAGCTTCAAGCTTCTCAATGGCCCGAACGAGGTCCTACTACTTCCAATGATCTACGCGACGCGAAATGGTTGACCATACTATGTTGTACAAATGACCATGCCCGACGAAGCGCCCGACCGGTTTTTGTCTTAGTTACAGCACTTGCCCTGGTATATTACAGTATGGAATAGTCTGCTTTGGCATCGATTGAAGTAACGTTGAATGTCGAGCGCTGAGCGAGAAACAAGAGTCCGGGCCGCCCGACGGATAGGTCCTGTCCGATGCTCGGGTCTGGGACAGAGTGGTTCCCCCATTAATCCACACTTCTTGATGGCCCCTTGGTGGCTCTTGATACACCTCAGTCTCTGCCATAACTGGTTCTCTTCTGTTTGGGTGTTCTGGTCGAGCGCCTCTCGGCTTGTCTCCAATAAGGGTCTCCAAGCTCCAAGGTGAATTAGTCTGCCCTCGAAAATTACGAGTTCATTCGAGCAGACCCCTGGCACGCCCTGCCAGAGCAGCACGGAAAAACTGAATAGCGGGCTACATTGAACCATGTTCTCAAGGGTCCCGATGCTGTGGACTTCCTTCTGTTTGCGGTTTCCGCCATGCGCCTTTCCGTCATTGCTGCTTTCTTGTTTTGGCCACGGCGACCGTATATACCGGCCCTTCGACGCTCCCCAATGACACTTACACGGACCTCATTCTGGGAGGTACGTTCGAGCGTCTATAGATCTCTTGCGCTATCTGACACTTTGCCGGATCTAGTGCTAGTGCTAGCCCGAGCTAGCGGGCTTTGGGAGCATCGTCTTGGCTTTAAGTTCGACATAGGGGACTACACTCTTACCAGTTCCCCTGACTCAGACGCATGATGCATGATGGGCTGACCGTTTTGAGGACACGTTTGGCCCCAGGCCCATATTGTATATCCATAATCCGCAGCACTCCATTATAATATATTTCTAATGGCAAAACCAAAAGCATTTCTGTGGTCAATTGGACAGGCAATGAGGGAGAGCTCATTTGGAAATTGATCACGGAGCTTGAGAAGCCAGGTGATTGCCTGGAAAGCGTGTGGGGAGACGCAGAGTATTCGTGAGAAGCGACGATGTTCAATAGGGTTGCAATCTGTCCTTGATCTGTCCGGACTTTGCAAAACGGTCCCGGCCATTGAGGTAGAATTGTGTATAAATCAACACTAAATTGTTGACAGCTTCGAGCAAGCATAAGTACAGGTGCAGAGAACATCCTTGCATGACTCTACTGTTACCATTTGCTGCAATATGAAGACGACTACGTGAGCGCCAATTACGTGAGTTTTGTCTACTCGGCCGGTGACAAGACGGTGTTCGAATCTTTACTTATGCGATGACCCCCAACCACGAACCACGAAAGTCGCAGCTCAACGTTCAACTTTGAGCGTGACTAATCCATTCCATCGTTTGCTCAAACTAGACGCAGCCCCCTGTTGCGAGAATCCATACTAATCCGATACGGACTTACAGTACGCGCGCAAATGCGGGCCCTTGAATACTGGCACAAAATGCTCCACAGTAGTCAGGTCTCCCGACCTACATGACCTCCTTCAGCGACCAAGTAACATGGCAATGCCAAGATATAATCCGAACCTTTTCGCGTCCAAGGTCACGTCAAAGCGACGGAAAACGGCCGCAATGACGAGTTGGAGCTCGCAATACGCCAAGTTTATGCCTACACAGCCTCGCGGGCCTTTCGAGAATGTTGCCAGCGCCGCCTCATGTGCCTTCGCGTGTTCTCCTAGCCAACGGTCTGGGATAAACGCATGCGGGTCGGGGAACACGGCGGGTGAAAAGTTTACATGAACATAGCTTTGGCCGACAATAGCCTATGATCCAGTAGGTATGGATCAGAATCGGCTGGACCACATTATCAAGCACTTACGCCGCCTGGAATAAAAGTTCCAGTTATCGTTGCTCCTTCCAGGGGGACAACACGCGGAAGTGATGCGCCTTCTGGAAACATGCGAACCCCCTCTTTCACAACCGCGGTCTGCAAAAGGCTGTTCAGGACTCAAGCTGAACCAGTCGTCGTTGTGAGGACTTTCCAAGTACGGTAGCTTTTCAAGAACTTCGTAACGCGGTACCTCTTCCAGAACTGGCCACGCTGTACGCAATTCGTTTACAAGTCGTTGCTGTACTTCGGGGTTGTGTAAGACATGATACGAGATTGTCGTCGAGGCGGTTGCGATTGTGTCTGAGCCTCCACCGAGTAATGCCCCTGCTTCGTGCCATAGGTTCACGTTGGAGAGCGGTCGTCTCCCTTTGGCACCGCGACCCAGCAGCGAATAATAAATCGTTTTGTAGGACGCATTTTCCAGGCTGCTTGGGTTGCGTAAGACTCCGTAAACCTGGTGCATCAACGTCTGTGGGGGAACGTTTCAACTACCACTCTTGCTTTAGGGCGAATACTTACCTCGCGGAGAAAAAACAACGCCCTGGTCACAGGGGTGCCGTATTTCTTACCAAGCCGCATCGGAATGTATCGCATCATCTTCAACAAAGGGCCCGAGTACTTGTTCATGGTAAAGATAGGTAAGACCGCTTGGGAAGCGAGGACAATATCAGAGCGAAAGTCTGGCACTTTCGTCGCGTCCCAATTTTTCGCGTAGCAGAGGTTCATGATTACGTCGACGGCAAAGCAGTGGAAGCCCAGCACGAGATCGCTAGACTTATCTTTTGTACCGTAAGAACCAAAAGTTTGATCAACAATGCTGGTTCAAATTAAAGGACTCTCACCTGCCGCAAATTGTTGAGCTAAGGCATCGCAAAGGACGTTCGCCTGACGCATTGATAAGAAAATGAAACAGCTACTTCGTCGGTGGGACTGCGTCCTACCCGTTCCTGTATGAGATCCTGTAATTGGACGATCGATGTCCTGGAAAAAAAGGGGGCGAGAACATCTCTACGCTGTTTAGCGTCAGAGTAGTGTGTGAGGCCAAATGTTGAGGTATCGAGGTCGTAGGCACGGTAGAGCGAGTGGTCCTTGTCCCACTTGTTCTTGTTGTTGTATATGTCGTTATATGCAGCGGGATTCGAGAAGTGAAGCTACGAGCAAGGTAATTTTGCACGGGGAAAACAACGTAGCGACATTCAATTTGGACAAACCTCGTTAGGTGCCCAGCGAACAATCTCTCCTAGGGAAAAGGTATATCAAGGAAAGTGACAACAAAATATTTGCACACCATATTGTCGATGAAGTTGTGCGCGCAAATCGCTCAAGGACTCGCCCTTGATGAGCTCGCGATACGCCAGCCATAGCCTGGAACAGGCAGCAAGTTTGGGTCCAGGAAAGTGGTAGAGCGGGTGGAAATATAGGTTGTATACGATTCGCCAAAGGAAAGGGCTCAGGATGGCGGCGAGCGCCACGAGATAGCCAGACACTGGTGGGGACATGATGATGAGGGCTCCTTGCCCTCGTAATTAATTTATAGGCGAGGGGGCAATGTGACTTGACCATCACTGCATCTACTATTGGCGGCTCGCGACGTGTCGGACTCGGAGTCGCCAGCGCATCGTGGCAGGTGGTTTCTATTAGATTGGTCGCAAATTTTGGGACGCATGCCACAGGTGTATGAAGATAGAAGTGAAATCCTCGGTAGACTGGTGGCTTGGCCGTTAGAATCTGTACGAATGAATCGCAAGTAACTGGGTAAATAATCCTCGATTCTCCGACTGGTGTAGTTCGAAACGAGGGGGGTAGCGACAAGGGTGGAAATTACGATCGAGTGACTGCCAGGAATTGTTCGATAGACGTCGTGTTCTTGATCTGGTACTCTCTCCTTTGGACCTTGTCCGCCATTACAGTAGAACAACCGTCGGTATCCGTGTGCCTTGGGCCAGAGCCTCAGAAGCCACTGGCAAAGATATAGTAGATCCATACTGAGTTTGCCTCAGATTGAACTCTCCGGTCGTAGCGCGACCGACTACAGTTAGGGGAACCATTAACCAAATGAGGTGTCCTTGAGTCGTACGTAAATAACCGAGGCTCAGAGAGGTGTTCGTGGTGGGAACCGCAAAGGGAAGGTCGTCGTACATAATAGAAGCGAGTCAAATTATAGTATGTGTGGTTTTATCCACTAGTTAGACGGAAGCCAAAGAGACCGTGAGAGGTGGCCAAAACTCAGTGTGCGCCTTACCTAGTCGGGTTCGGGAGGCACGTTCGGGTGGTCCGTGGCAATCTGCATGAGGGTAGAGGTGGTTTTGCGGGAGCGCTTCAGTGTTTTTGTTTTTCTCCCTCGTGCGTCTGTCTCGACTGCTGTGGCCTGCAGAGTAGGTGGTGTTTCTGTGCATCTGGGTGATGGACGTCGGAGTGGGTGGAAGCGAATGATAATGGTTCTCCCAGGACGTTACGACGAAAGGCGGCGCTTGGACAACCACCGTTGATGCCAGTGATGGAAGGCCAGTTTGTGCGCTTGCCTTCTGGAATGCTGCATATTGGATGCGGTTAAGACCCTTAGGAGGTTCCCGCATGCAGGCCTTGGTGCCCATGTCCATGCCCATCCTTTCCCTTCTAGTTTGGAGTCCACTGGAGTCCAGATTAGGTAAATATGGACGGACCTGCGACGAGGTCTGAGCATGGTCAGAAACTGATGGAACATGAGCGCTCGTGACTGCGCGGTTACAGAATGTGGGTTTTTTATCGCGTGAAGCGCAGAGGAAGGAGAGAAAAGAAAGACCTCTGCAGGTGGGGGCATCTCTTCCGTATAGTACATGGCCAGAGCTTCTGCCGCCTTTGCGAGACCGAACGTGTCTGCGTCGATTTGCAGTACTTCTGTGCCCATCGTCTAGCTCAGGTAAATTGGAGCTCGCCCCCCTCACGTAAAGGTGGCTGCCGCCGCGCCCACCTCGAGGTCATTGGCACGTCCCTCGGATGAGACTACTGCCTGTGTGTGGATGAGAAGGATGTCTTCACGTCTTGCGTCCAGTGTCGATGATCTGCGGGGTTCCCAGTCCCAATATGCGTTAGCTACCTCCCAGGGCGCAGTCGCACAGATGCCGACGCGGGGCGCATCTGAGGGAACACGCGCGGCGAGAGCCTCCAGCGCCGCGGGGACTAGAGTGGTGACCGTCTGTCTATGAAAGGACATCCAGACGCGGGTTCGTCGACCAGGCACGACTGATGGGCATGTGACAACCAAATGGAGGGAGATCACCCTGGCCCGGGACGTACCATGCGGGTCCAAGACGCCGGAGTAGTTGTGACGCCTGGGGTAGCCTGTAAAGCCGAAGCGCCGAGGTGTGAGTGATATTCACGCTCATAGGGAGCATGCGAGTGAAGACAAGATGGGGTTCCCGCGGCGCGGTGCGGAAGGGACCCATTACCAGTTTGACCATGCCGTTCTGGACGACCTGGAGTTTCTTTATGAGCCCTGCCTGGCACCCCCTTGGGCTTGTACCAAAGCTGGCACCAGTAGGAGAGTCGGACGACAGGGAGGCAAACGGCGTTGAGAACCAACCGCCAGTCCGCCATTGTGAGAGTCCGCGAATGGTATTTCCCAAGACCTTTAACACCTGGATGGACGCGCGTGTACGGCTGCACATAATGGTCACATGGGGTCCCAGTTCAGCCATCAGAGGAAGAAGAACCCCAGGTATCTGAGCATGAGGGCTTCCGCCCTGCTTATTACCCCTTTCCTGACCAATCTAAACCAAGACACTTGGTTTCCATTCCGTTCTCATGTAATTCAGTGTTTCTCGACTTGTGTCAAATTTCCAGATGTTTCGTTTTTAGATGCATCCTTCAAGTTGCGCCCGGCCACTGACACGCGGCCTGTGGAGGCGCCCGCCACTTTAGAGGGACTCGGTGCGGCCGCTGCTTTCCCCGATGGGATTAAACCCAAGAAAGAAAAAGAACTTCGACACCACATACAGAATGGGGACCTCCGCCGCGTCGCACATATTTGACGTGAGAGAAGACCCGCGGTTTCGCACCATACCATTCGATCAGCGCTGTATTTTGCCCCGAGCCCGAGACTAGATCTGATGGCGGGTAGATCGTCGGCGGAGCTTGCCACAGGTTACGACCTCCGCAGTACCTGGAAATATCGCTCTCACTGAACCGCTAGGCCTTTCGCTCTATGGGACTACAGCACATCTATGCTACGGAGCAGAGCTAACCGAAATCACGACTGACACCCAACTGCAAGATCTGGAGATCCCTGATCTGCACCTGCGTTCGGGAAATGCGAGCCGGTTGCTGATATCATAATAGCAGTATAATAGCGGCGGCGCTCAGCGTACTTCCTCAAGAACAGTCGTATCTACCATCAGCTCCGAGTAGAGTTCCAAATTACGGATTCTATCAACGTTTCCAGATAGGCCCATGCCGCGTAGCGTAACATTGGTTTTTTTTAGGGCAGATTTTGCAGTAAGCCTCCGATCATTTCTCTGTCATGTGTCCGAGTCTTCCCCGGCTGCCAATATTACATACTGCTGTATATGAACGGCTGCAAACTCACTCGTATGCGATGACCGGACATGACATACAATTCTGCCCTGTTCGCGTTAACATACTCGCCTCGACCACCTCGGCAGGGTTCATGATTGACGCCCCGGCCAACTCCCGTTACGATTACAGCCGTTTTCATATCGATAGACCGTTTTTCGGAAAAGCTACTAGCGGGCTGAGTGAGGGGATAACCAGTTATCTGAGATCCGATCGAAAAAATAAGGCTTATCTTTTTTATTTTCTTTATTTTTGTCACATTCCTCGCCTGGTCTTTTTTTTATTTTATTTCACGGTGAGTTTCGGCAAATATGCCGACGGGAGATCCCGGTACTCAGCCCGCTAGTAGCTTTTCCGAAAAACGGTCTATCGATATGAAAACGGCTGTAAGGTTGTTCCTAACCTAGGCGAATCCTAAATAACTCCGATTGCATGTAGGATAAGTCCAGAGTGACGCGTGACGCGCGTGACGTGTCATTATGTCATTGCCGCGATCGTAAAGGATTGACTGTATGCACTTCCAGTCCCAGTCGTATCTCGTCAACACCCTCAAGTTTGCAAGTATCGTCCCTGTCATACAATTCCAGGGATATCGCGTTAACAATCGTACACATCTACAGTACAGCGCTACAACAAGGCTACAGCTTTGACTATGCCCTTGTTCTCGTAACAAAGTCTGCTGACCAGATGACTGTTAGATATTTGTACTTGGCCTGCCCCGCCCCGACGCCGCAGGGCAGAGTGCCAGTGCCAGACTCCCATGAACCATCAATAGTGCGCTACGATGAGACTAAACCCGATCCCAAAAAAGGTCTTGGTCTTTGGAACACTCGTCTTCGGCTCTAGCATTCACCACTATCGACCTATCCACCCGCACCTGGAGATTAAAGTCGCTCTCCGTGTTGCCGCACTCGTCCTCTGGCGAGTCACCTGGTTCGACCCTTGTTGGATGTGGCGACCCCTTGTCGAAGCGCAAAGCGGACAAGATCGCGCGGGAACTTGGTATCCGGGACAAAACGACTGACGTCTGGTCTACCCTGGAGTCTGTAAACCTCTCAGTAACCACGTGACGATCGAACTATAGTTCACGCGTTCACGTACCACGAGGATGGAGAAGAATCCGCTGGCTCATGATCCACGTGACCGCGTACTCAAACGATGCGCTAGGATCAACACGATACCGTAAGGTCTGTGTGGAAAACGTGGAGCGAGAATAGGGAAATACCCGGTGTTCTGAATGACATTGTGGAAGCCGCGAAACAATAATATGTTCACCGCATTCGTGACTGCGCAGAAAGCGGTCAGCTGTATACGACAATCGGCGGGGAGAACATACGCGTCAGTGCAACGAGATATCCGAGACCGTCGTACAGCAATCTTGATTTCTAGTAAGAACTTGTTGGATAATTACCACACCAGGAACGACCTACATTTTACAGAGCTGCGAGGTACTACTAGTGCGAGTCAGCGGCAGAATGGCAGGTCTGACGTGACAGTAAATATTTACCTAGATGTTAGGGCCTTGACCCTCATAAGGTAGAAGGTTGAAATTGACAAGGTAAGACAATCGAACAACATCGCTACTAAGTAAAACGACCAAGTAGAGATTGCACTTTGCGGATGGGGGGTACCGGTTGTACAACTTATCGTCTCGTCAGGAAGAGCTGGACTTTAGCATTCGCGAATGGTACGTACTTTCCCTGATCAGGGGTAGTGGGCATCGGGCTTTAATCACTGTGCGCGAGAACGCCAACGGCTGCACTCACATTTATCATTGTAGCTAAATGATGCAACGTCCGTAAGGCAATGACGTCTGGGGAAAGGCGTTCCTGACTCACGAATCCGGTTATATAGACAAGAAAACCATTGGAACTGCTTGAAGTCAGAACGGGAACATCGTATTGGGGACGAAGAGAACGAACCGCAGTACCCAGAGTATATGACAGTAAAAGGGTCCAGCCTACCCAGGGACTGCGCTGGGAAATACCATATGTCCTAGGGCCATCCTCAGACTCGAGACGAAAGCAGTACAATCAAACTATGGCTCACCGAATAGCTAGGATTGCTTGCGACGTCATTACTTGGACCACTGGAGGATTGGTCAGCGAGAAACGCCGATGCAGCGTATACTGAGCCCGTGCCTTTGAATACAGGGGCAACCATGTAGAAATGACCGCAGACTTTAGGAGTGAAGGAGTGGTGGAAAAATCCCACATTACTGATTACCAATACCGTTATACTCGAGTAGCTGCATCGAATGTCAGCAGCCTGAGGTTACGCAATCGACAAAGTGAGCAGACCCACCGAAGAAGAACAAATAGTATAAGACCCGTGCTATCCGTGGCCAATACGCACTGGTTAGGAAGACCTCGCGAAACATGAATCAAAGCTGCTCGCCTTCGCCGATTAGAGGACTTATATAATCGATATTCTGCAGGGAGGGTGAGGAGATAACTAGGTGAATATGAGTCCCCACGAAAGGTGAGGATCTGCAATCAACAACACACTCATAAGCGGCCATAGTCAGCGACGCAACGCGTAGATTATTATCTGCGGCCAGTGCACCCGCACTGAATGAAACAGAAGTGACGGTTGCCTCGACCATTCCTATGGTCATTACTCCGAGTTGAACTGCCGGGCGGGATGTAAATGAATGGGTGTGGGGAAAGGGGAAAGAACCGCAAGCTTCTCGATGTTCGTGTAGAGGCAAGTATATATGGGGAGTGTTATTTCAGGGAGCGGGGGCCGTACCAGCTAGATATTCGGCTTTCCAGGGAACGAGAGTGTGGCGGCCAGATCGGGAGCGATCACAGCTCTACTGCCTCATAATCGCCCAGGTACATATCGAGAATAGCAAATTTTTCCAGACATGTGATAGCTCATAGCTGCCAGAGGCCAAGGCAGCCTTACTTTGGCGTGCGGTAGCACCTTTCGTAGTAGCTGTTCAGGAAAAGGATGGCGCGTTCACGTTCGCGTTTTGAGAAAACGATACTGTACTGGCGCCCTGTAAGTAAATTCATCTGTGGGCCTATGACCAAGGCAGTACCATAGATCAGCATCAAAGAAGAGGCGAGTTGATCGCCTCGTAATTTAAGGCTAGTAGGAAGATCATACGATCGTGACCAGTCGCAGAACGAGCATAAAATCTTCGATCGTCCATCGAGGTACTGGCAGAGCTGACACCTCATAGAGGGAGCGGTTCCTGCCGGTTTAGGAAGAGTGACGATGTATACGGGCGAGTCGTTCACTCACCTCGAACTGACACAGGGGAAGCGTAGTTTGAAGAAGAAAAGGTACCTTTTTTTTTGTATAGCACCAAATGACACGAAGACGCCAAGCAAGTAACTAGTTCGATTGGGTGACGATAGGTTTCAGGGACGGCTCGTCTCTGTCTTGCGCACTTGCTAATCTAGGCAGGTAATTAGGCCTTGCGTTGACAACAACCAACGTCGCGTACCGCCACAGGGGTACCGTTGCGTTGCCCATGGTGTCGATCTTGGGCGCTTGATAAGGTGTCAACTTCGCTATGGCCACCGGTTATCAAGCACCTGCGCTCACGCCTCATCAACGTCCAAATTGCGGAAGAACTTGAGCGTTAGCTTGAGGTTGTATCATATTTCCCGTCGACCATTCGTCCAATGTCGAGCACATTCCGATAGTGACCAGGGATAATGGGGGCCAGGACCAGGAATTGGTCTTTTCGTGGTGGCAAGAACCAAGGTTGCCATTGCCCTCTGCTGTCGTCATCAGCTCAAACCAGACAAGCCCGACTGACGCGCAACCTCGAAGCGGGCCTCCGGAGTCCAGTAGCCGTGAATCCGATCACCAGCGCCACTGCGCCGAGCATGGCTAAGAACTTCACCGCAGCAGAAAACAGGCGTGAAGGACACACACATGTTCTTCTCATCACAACGGGCAGCGTTGCGTCTATCAAGGCACCTCTCATAGTCGGGGAACTCCTCAAGGTTTGCACTCAGCTTTTTTTGCGAAATATATATTCATCGTGAGCGTATTAGCACAAGAATATGTCCGTGCAAGTGGCAGCGACCAAGCCATCTCTCACCTTTTTCCAGCCGGGGGACGTTCGCGGTTTGGGAGTGAATGTGTGGACCGACGACGACGAATGGGATGTGCGCTTCCACACCGGGTTTGACACCGTCTCTCTCCTGCTCACCCCCTTTTTAAAGCCGAACTATCGCGTCGGATATCCCATCCTGCACATCGAGCTCCGCCGCTGGGCCGACGTCGTGCTCATCGCACCGTGCTCCGCCAACACCCTCGCGAAGATCGCCAACGGCATCTGCGACAATCTCGTCGTAAGCACCTTATGCTGCCCCATCTAGGCGCTAAGTTCCTTAACTCCCCTCGGCGCGACCGCGACCCCGCTGAAGACGTCGCTGTTACGGGCATTGGCCCCGACGACGCCGACATACGTTTACCCTGCGATGAACACGCTCATGTACGAACACCCGCTGACTGCGCAGCACATCCGGACCGTCCGGGACGTGATTGGGTACGAGGTCGTTGGCCCTGTTTCCAAGAGTCTCGCGTGCGGCGACGTCGGCGTCGGTGCGATGGTCGAATGGCGCGACATTGTCGCATCTGTTGTCGACAGATTTACTCTCGTCAGGGATACGAGCAACGGTTGACCTATTCACGACTCGTGTTGTACTAAACTGTGTCTACCGAACAATCGTTCGCAAGCATTCTATCATGCGAGGTCGATGACTAGTTTTAGCATTAAACTGTTCCCTTCCATACCGTGAGTGTCCTGTGCAGTGACATCATCTAAGATACTGCAAACTTCTGTATCACGAGAGGGAGAAAATGGAAGCAGAGAATAATTATTACTCGTCGTTCTATTGGATCGTTAAGGGCTATATAAGGTGAACAAAAAAACAAAGATTCGTCAGGCCAGGTGGGGTCGTAATCACAACAAATGGTGCTGCAAAGAGTGCTACAAACATCATGAGCCATCATACATTGCGCCATACATCGTCTCTCTGCCTCCGGTGCATAATCATTGTCACCCCATGTTTCAGCCGCCCGCCTTTCCCAGCAAGGCATATCCGCTGCCAGCAGGGCCATGCAACTAAAAGTCCGAGTGAGCACCAGAGCGACAGTCCGGTCATAGCAATGCGAATAAACTACAGACCTTATTGTAGCATCGATGGCACAGCGGGTCCCCGTCTTTCTCTGTGAGGCGGCTTGAATCGAGGGACGTACCGCACTCCGAACAACGAAGACATCCTTTGTGCCACGTCTTGCCAATAGCCTTTACCTAGGAATCCAACCAGTTAAAAGGTGAGGTCCGGGATTTAATTGAAGAGTCGCACCTGCTCAGCGAAATACACGCTCTTGCTGCAGCGTGGACATTGGGGCGTCCCACTGCCCCACTGTCGCGTAGAGCCGCCCGTAGCCGTGGAACGTAATTCACCTGAGAGTGCTGCACCATAGCGCGTGCCGGTCGAGCTCGCGACCAACGGTCCGATTCGGCGCGTCCCAGGGCCTCCGTTCCCGCCGACGGAGAGCGTACGGCCTAGGGTGGAAACGCCAATTGTGGCAGGAGCTGGGCGCTTCGTGGGCGAGTCTGCGCGTTTGGGGGTGCTGGCAAGAGGCACGGTTCGGGGGAGGCCGCCCTCGGAGCGTCCAGTGTGTGACGGCGTGGACTGTAGGTCGTCGCCTTCGTCTTCCGCAGCGTCGTCAACCGTGTCCATTTGATCTGTGTTAGCGGTGGCGAAGTTTCCCCGAGTGGGACTTAGGACACGGGTAGGACGAAGAAGCGGTCCGGGTGAACTTGCTAGATCTCCAGAGGTGTCTTTCCGACCGATAGTCATGGGGAACAAGGTACCTTTACGGGTCGAGGTCTGTGGAGGGGGAGTAAGTGGAGATAAAGGTGGGCTCGCTCTGGGACGCTGGGTTGGGGAGGGGGATGTCTCCGTTGCAAGGGAGGGCGATACAGATGGGTCTACGGCGTGATGAGGCAGGTTGGCTTGACGTAGGTCGCGTGTCCCAAACATCTTGCTGTGACAGTTCTTACTGTGTGAAGAGGTCAGAATACTTTCACGAAGGGCTTCTCTCTGGACTTCATACCAATATGGCTAGGCGCGGATGTATATCAGCGGACCAGAGCCGTCTAGATTGAAACCATACGCACTTCTTCCTCGTGTTCAAGCAGCCGGAAGGAGTCTAATCGGACACCGCAGCTCGTACACGTGAGACATGGCTGGGCACCAATGAGTACGGCTTATAACACCCAATTAGAAACCTACTCTATGATACAGCTAAAAAAGAGATATCATTAGCGCGGCGTATGAGAATAGAGGGTATGCGATGAATCGTACTTTTCTACCGGGTCCCATCACCTGTTGAAGGGATTGTAAAATGATTTCAAGCTACCACATAGAAGACGAAGGCTGACGACCGGAAAACTCACCTGCTCAGCAGCATAGACAGCCTTTGAGCACCTTGGACATGTGGGGGTCCCCCCGAAAGGATGCATCTGGATGGGTAATGGGTGGTAGAAGGGTAATGGGGGAGGATGTGGTGATGGTGAATGGAGGAGTGATCGCCGGGGTCGCAGTCGCACCACAGCTTAGTAGGAACTGTGATTATGTAATATATGGGCCGAATAGGCTCACATGATCGCGACGAGAGGGGGAATTCTGGGTCGTAGAAGACGTGATTGGGCAAGTTAGGTGGACTTAACAGAGGTTGTTTGCTTGTTATGTTTATTTTATTCGCGAAGGACGATGAACAGAGCATTTCTTTCCCCAAATCGGATATGAGTCGGAGATTGAAAGCGATTAGGCAAGATTGATTTTTTGCCACAACACCTTACATCCCCCTCTATCTCTTTCTCTTCCATCCAAAAAGTCATCCCTAAGGCCAGCCATGTCTGACGACGAACAGCACAACCAGGTCTTTGAACAGGTAGTCCTTTCCTTCCTTTCTTCTTCCCCGTTCCCGACTTTCTTACCTCTCGTTCTAAGGCCAGTGCCGGGGCCTCCCTCACCTACCCCATGCAATGCTCTGCTCTCCGCAAAAACGGGCACGTCGTTATCAAGAGTATGTGGCGATTTCCTAGAAATCCGGATTTCGTGGCTGATGGGCGTGGTCAATGTCAGGTCGCCCCTGCAAGATCGTAGACATGTCTACCTCTAAGACCGGGAAGCACGGACATGCAAAGGTCCATCTTGTCGCCATCGATGTACGTTTCGTTTCGTTCCTGACGCATCTTTGTCTCACGACCCAGCCAGATCTTCACTGGCAAGAAATTGGTAAGTTTTTGAGGAATGCACCGCATTTTTTCCCTTTAATGTGAGAGGTTGCTTTAATTGGGAATCACAGGAAGATATCTGTCCTTCCACGCACAACATGGATGTCCCCAATGTCTCGCGTAACGAATACCAACTCGTACGCCCCCCTTTTATCCTCTGGCCTCTGCGGCTGAGCCTTACCATTCCAAGGTCAACATTGACGATGGATTCCTTAACCTGATGACTGCAGATGGCGTGTCGAAGGATGATGTCAAGGTCCCTGAGGGCGAGCTTGGCGGTCAAATTTCCTCCGGATTCGATGAAGGTAAAGATCTTCTCGTCACCATCATCTCCGCCATGGGTGAAGAGCAGGTAAGCATCGTGCGTACATACAGGCTCCCGTGCGTGCTTATCGGTTTTGGTAGGCTATTTCGTTTAAGGAAGCCCCGAAAGGCTCTTAGTCCTTACCCTCACTCATCTCGTCGCTATTTCCCGTCTTTCCCTCGTGTACCTGCATTTCACCCCCTTTCATTTAACGTCCTTAAGGATGTCATCCTGTTGTGCATGTACTTTCCATGGCTTGATTCAGCGTGTGTACTGCATTGTCCTCTCCTTCGGTGTCGCAACGAGTAGCTGCAAGTTAGATTGTCTCACGGTTGACTGTGGAAAAATATAGTGATGAAGGTATTCCCGTTAGCCGTCTACGCATCGGCGACACGCCCTTGCCTCGAAGTTTACCTCAATATATAAGAAAGCAACGTGAAAGCTATCGCGACGAAGACAAGGCAAACAGACGGTCAATGAGACAGATCACATTCCTACCCCGCTCTGCTCTCTCCCCTTGCCCTCCCTGGGACATTCGAAGATAAGCTCGTGTGCACACTTCCTTGCCTCGCACGGCGGGGAACTGTGAGGGGCTCCCGGAAACTTTTCTGGTCGTGTTCCCACGTGGCGAAGAGGCGCGCGTCCGGTAGGACCGGCTCCTTCTCCCCCTCCTTCCCCTTTCCATTCGGCAGGCCATTCGCCAGTTCCTTGCCCTTCGCCATCGATGGCGCCGGTATCGGTGCAGACGACTTGTCAGAATTCCATGGGGCGGGGATACCCGAGCCATACGTAAGCTTCTCGGAGCCACGCTGGAGCACCGAGGGGTGGGACAGACGCGTGATGCGCGACAAAACTGCACCCTGTTTACGATATGAGTTAAATACGATCGGGGCGGCGAGAGGAACACGCACCGAAAGCGCCTCCCTTGCCAATTCCGGTATTCGGGAAGTCTGGTGGCTGACGAGGGGAACGATCCTCTCCTGCGTTCCGATCGGACGGGGCGCAGCACCAGGCAAATTCGACCTCCTGTCCTTCTCGTCCTCTTTCTTCCCGTCCTTGTCCTTCTCGTCTGTAGCGGCGGGGGCGGAGAGCGGGATGGCGTAGGACGGGCCCACGGGCGCCACCGTCGGCGCATTCGGCGCGACGGTGGCGTACAGGCTGTCCGCGTGCTCCCAGTGTGAGTTTTTCTCTGCCTGGGCGAGCAGCACCATGGCTACGCGGTGGCGCGAGGGATTCGCGACGTTCGGGTTCGCGGGCGGCGGGTGCGTGAGTATGTGGTGGTACGCGCCGAGCAGCGACGGCTGGATCTGTGGGATAGGAAACTGTGCCGGCGCGGCGTCCGTCATCGTCCGGGACTCCCGCAACGTGGAAGGGAGATGCCACTCGGGGGTCGACGCGAGGTTGGAAAGGGAGTAGGGCACGATGGTCGTGTAGTCGGCGGGGTTGGTGGACGAGACGCGGGCGAGGGGGGCTGTGGGCTCGACCCTCGATGGAAGCAGCTGAGTGGAGGAGGAGGGCTCGCCGGGCGGGGGGAGGGAGAGGAAGTCGGGCTCGGGAGACGAGCGCTCGGCGGGGAAGGGAGGGAGGAAACTTGGTATGTGTGGTGGGGGTTTCCAGCTCTCTGTTCGTGGCCGTTTTCGTGTAGGAGAGGTCGGATTGGATACAGGAGATAAAGGTAAGGGGGGAGTGGATGGTGGTCGTGCGGGCGTCAACTGCCGTCCTCCGACGTCTTGTGGAACGGGAGGGACAGGGACCTCGCTATCGTCTTCTGCGACGGTACCGTCGACCATTTCAACGTCCCCGTCTTCGTCCCCTTCTTCTTGTTCGTCCTCTTCATCTTCTTCCAAGTCCTCCAAGTATGATTCCGGGAGCGGCGCCCACGCCAACGGTATTGATTCGCGCATGGCAGGTAGCCCAGCGGCTAACGACGCTGAACGCGAGGGGCAGACGCGTTAATACAAAAGAGGCAGGCATCACGTTCCAACTGACCCTTGAACTCGCTCAGGTCCTCCTGTCGCTTCGCAGAGTGGCCAGAATAACGCGCCAGCTCGTCGCCTTCCGTACCACAGTACTCGTGAAGCTCGTCCATGCTGACACCAAGTTCGTCGAGGGCACTCATCGCATCTCTGACAGTGAGGTTGAATCTTCCGGCGTGCTGGGCATATTGGGAGCACGTTGTCGCCAGCAGGACGATGTACCGCGAGAGAAGATCGGAAAGCACGAGGGAGGCCTGGGACGATGACCGTGTAAAGCTGTGGGCGTGGAGCGTCTTAAGAACCACGTTCTCGAGTAATTTGTGTGAACTGGCGTCCATGTGCGAGATGTTAGTGAATGGTACGTCAGGCTCGTCCTCGCGTTGTCGTCGTTGACTGCGAGCTCGCTGTTGTGGTGGTCAGGAGCAGCGATTCAATCGCCGATCCAACATCTCCGGCAACTGCCGCCAACCCTCTTAATTTACATAATTTATCTTCATAGATAAGATTGATGCGAAACTTCCGCGAGAGACGATGCCGCATGCCTCTGTCTCTGACTGGTAACCGGTAACCGGTAACCCCACATTTTGAGGGGCCGTGTTTACAGTATTTATGAAAAAGTCCGGTTCAGTTCGTGGTAGCGGAGGATTCACGCTTACGGGATCGCAGAGCCTCATCGCATTCCGAGTCCGAGTCGGAACTAACGCCTTATAACGCTAGATTGTATGTGGACGCTGCTGTATCTGCAGATTTGACGATGCTGACAGGTCCCAGCAAACTTGGCCCATTTGGTCTAGCGACCTGCTTGTGGCCACAGTCTTTTAAACTTTATTTGGCTCATCGACGTCCTTATGGGGAGAGCAAACATAACACGAGGCGCTATCTCTGGTACAAATATCTCCTATTGCACAGCGGCGCAAGCAAGACAGTCAGGTTAACTCTTTGACACGCGGCTCTCCGTTCTCGCCTTCCAATTACAACGGTGGCGTACCCTGTATCCCAAATCACCTGGAGTAGAACCCAGGCATTTTGTGGCGGGGTTACTGAATGCTGCCCCAAGCATTCACGAACTACGCCGCTCGACCACGACCACGCCGGCATATGATCCGAGTACGTGTCGGATATCACACCACTTTTTTTTAGAATCATGCTGGCGATAAAAGTCGAAATTTTATTGGAAGGACGTTGCGAGTGACGACTTGAAGGGAGAAAGAATCTGAAAGTCGGTGTCATGAAGCACGAAACTGCGGTGCTGAAAACTCAACGGCAATTAAACTACAAGGTCCTTTGCGAGATAGTACGTCTTCTGTCTCTCAGCAAGTGGTGGTTCTGAAGACAGAAAAAAGCGGAACGAGGGCACACTTCTCCGAAAGGGCTCCACTGGCGTGTCCATGGAGCGTCCAATATTGCATGGGTGAAACGAGTACATATACAGCAGCCTCACAAAGGGAGTACCATGCCATCGACCTCTCATGTATCCTCGTTGAAATCGGTACGTGTATATCGTACCAGGCCGAATACGAGACAACTGAGCGCCTAGCGGGGATGAGAGGAGTTCCGCTCGTCTCAGACACTGCCAAACCAGCGGCGCCGCCCGCAGGTGTCGAGGAACAGAAACGGCCAAGTATTAATCAAGAACCTCGGTACGCGCCGAGTGCCCGAGCAACATGCGACGACGACTGTAACAGTCCAGAAGTGAATGCGCGTAGCCTGAGGGGCGGTCGTGTTCTCCGGCCAACTTGAAGCCCACTAGTCCGCCGGAGTCAGGAAATAGGGCCCGTCCCGAGACACCTCCACTTGCATGGACACTGATGCCAGGGGACACTAAATAGGACAAGTTTTCCATTCCGCAGCCTTGGAGATAAAACGACATATTCAACCAAGATATCTGCGAGATAGATATACTAACATGATTACTAGCCCGAGTGTCCCTTGAGGGGATGCATCTTACGCGTCATGTCATGTATGTCATGAGCTAGGGCTACGTACGTGAGACACCCGAAGTTATACACTGGCACCAAAGCCCACAACGTCACGCGTCATGGTTGAAGCTTTGAAGCGTCAATGCCGGGACAGGTGGACGTGGACGTAAGACAGATCAAACAAAGACTCAGAGAACAAGAAACAGCAGTAATACCATACTTCCGTCACGTGAACGCATTCGTGGCGCTGTATTTGTGCTCACCTGGAACGATACTCTGACAACAACCGCGCGATCGGGTTACGCCCTTCCTCCGATGCCGCCAGAAATGGTGTCCTTCCTTCCTGGTCCTCCGCATCTACATCTGCACCGTGTTCCAACAAGATACGCGCGACTTCGAGCCTCGAAGATGGCACCAAATGCAATGGGCCTCTACTGTCCCGGCAACTGACATCCGCGCGGTGAACAAGTAACACCCGAACAACGTCAAGGCGCCCACGGATTGCTGCAACAGATAGTGGCGTGGCTTGAAGTTCGCCCCGCGAATTTGCATCCGCACCGTAGTCGAGTAGGCACTGCACAACGTTCACAGACCCCCACCATGATGCATAATGCAGCGGCGTCCAGTTCCATAAACCCCGAACATCCACATCCACACCGCACTGAAGCAATGACCGTACAACTTGGACGTGACCCTGGAGCGATGCCGCGTGTAGTGCAGTCCCACAACCACCGCCTATAGCACTCGCATACTGTGGATTTTCGAAAACGAGGTTTGTAACCACCTCATTGAGTCCGCAAAAGGCGGCATGGTATAATGGCGCTGCTTCAGGCTGTATCTCGGTATGGAAGTCATCGAGAAGGGACGCGTAGTCGACGTCGTGCAACCTAACCCATGAGGAAAAGTACGGGTTGCTCGGGTCAAAGAGATATTGGATCCCATCACGGATGCGCGAGGCCACATTCTCGACCTGCGCGTGGGTCACCCAGTGTCTAGCGGCGTAAGGCGCTAGAGAAATGTTATCGGCGACGTCTTGATCAACAGGATCCCGCATTAGGACGCCAAGACAAGCCTGGGCGAGCACAGTGTCGGCGTCTTCGAGTACGATGTGACACTGGGAGATGTCACTCGTTGACATTGCGAGGCGATCCGACATCAAAAATTCTTTCACCGAAAAATGCGAAAAATGGACAACCCGGGAATCATTGGCGACGACGACGGAGACTAAACTTGATCATATTGAAAGTACGGCTTCTTCGTGATCTTTCCAGCGCCAGTCCGCATTCAAGCTCGGGATTCCCTCCTTCGCCCGATCAAAGTCAAGAGTAAGTAGTTCCGCGAGCTCGTCAACAGAAAGTGGTCGAATTGCCACCGCCATGCATTGTAGCATGCGGTAGGCATGCACCCGGTTTCCCTTCTTGATATCCGTTATGATCCGCTCATATGTGCCGTCCAGAGATTCCGGTAGTTCCTCTAGCGTGTGCCGCACACTCGATGGAAGACAATGTCGCAGCGCATCTAACTGACAGAACACCCATCGAAACCTGGAAGGAGACATGAGCAGGCGTCATGGAGTTAGGACGACGCCCTTACATTCCGTCGGCTTTTGCTGACAGCGTCTCCGCAACTATTTTCTTATCGTCCTCTCGCCATCTCTTCATCATCGTCTCGGACTCAGAGTAAACCACAGCATCCACATAATTGATGATATCTTTCTTTTGTCCACTTTCTTCGTGCAGGGACATGCGGTGAAGCGCCAAAGGTCCGAGTGTAGCTCGAATGTCGAATTCGGGACGGCTGGTGACACATATACGGAGATGCGGTAGGCGAAGGTCAACAAGCTCCTTGATAAGGCAAAGGACCTGTTCACGAGGTGATGGGATTCCGGATGAGTTTGGACACTCGTCGAGTGCATCCAAAATGATGTAAATGGGGCTTTGTGTTGGAACTCTGAGCATATCTTTGAGGCACCGCGTCATTACATTATCGCCGGGCTTTTGTGCACCGTTGTCGTATGCAGAATAAAGTTGGAAGAGGATGTCGCAATAAGGACGAGACTGAGAAGAAAGTTGGATGAGGAGGGAGGGGAGGAGGTTGCGACGATGTCGCTTATCGGAGTCCCTGAAGTCGAAATAAAAATACGCCAGGACCGACCCTGCCTCACGTAGGTTTACGATTTCTTGAATGATCGTAGAACTAGAGGTTAAATTGAGCTATGGAGGTGTGCATAGATACTGAGCGATGACGGACCAAAGGATGCTCTTGCCAGAGCCGGCTAAGAATGTGGATGGTAATCAGGGGTCAATCTGGGAAGAGTGGGAAGAGAGCATACGTTTGCCGTAGATCCATAAGAGAGCCGACGGGATTCCATTCCCTAAGATATTGCCTTGAAAGAACCACTCGGCCGTTCCCCCATGGCGAATGTCGCATGCGAAGTTGTGATTCGTCGATGGATCGGGGGGGGTAACCCACCTTCTAAGGCTCTCTCTCAATTGGTTCCCTGTGAGCAGGTTAGAGACACCAGCAATGAAAGGGGTGATCACAAACATTTCAAGTCATCTATGCTGGTTGACGTTCGCTGGAGGACCACTTTTGCGTCCTTTCCGTCTAGCCAGCATAAGTACGATGGAGATAGGGCCCCTGAGCAGCGAACGCGCTCAACGTACCACGCAAGACAGCATCCACCTTGCCGTCCACATTCTCAATTGTGTATTCGATGCTGTGTGTGAGCTTCAGGATCTGCGCAACCGCCATCCGGGCCTCCTCTTGCGTCAATTGGTCTAACCTCTTTAGCGCGTCCTCCATGTCCTTCCTTCCCACGAGCTTCTTAAAGAATTTTTCTAAGACTAGATTAGCACGCGTTCATGTATCTCTAGGGAGTGACACACTGGCTTGACCCTGCTTCATCTCCTTCGTCGCAATCGCGAAGACGTTCAGAACTTCGACCATTATCTTCACGATCATGTCAGTCATAGCATCAGTTGGTGGCACTTCCGCGTATAATTCGAGGCGTTTGAAGAAGTTCTCAATACGCTCAAAGAGATCGGCAAGGGTTTCTTGACTCGCGTTGACATCCTTAGCGACCTGTCCGATTGTTGTCGCTTGGATCACCTCTGGCACAGAAGATGCTTACCATGAGGAAGACGCCAATACCGGCAAAGATTACTTTTGCGGGAGAGAATATCTACGAAAAATTAGGGTCGGATAGAATGCGAGTCAACCAGTTGGACTTGCTAGTCCAACACCGCCGCCCAGAGCTTCGGAGAATGCGAAGAGGACGTTAATAGTCGGGCCCAACCAACCTGATAATCTCTCGTTGCGACTCTTAGACTGATCAAACTCGTTGACCTTGTCATGAAGCACAGCAAGAATGTCACTGGAAGATTCGCAGGATTGTAGCTGCGTCGCGAGGGGATGCGTATGAAGGTCGGTCTTTGTCTTTTTCTCATACTCTGTCAAGGCAGCGACAAAGATGGTGGGAAATTTGGAGGAAGGTGTAGATGTGGAGGGAGTTTGGGACATAGTAACACAATCAGCCAGGGGTTCAGATGAGATGTTCGGCGGTGAGGGGATCGCGAGCCGGTCAATGCAGATGGGAGCAGGCGTCGCAGATCTCCACCAAACGGGGTGACCTGACCCAGGCACTAAACCATCCGAATTTCTATCACATTCGGGCTCGACATGCCTCAAATTTTGCCGTCTCGTTGAAAGTGGTAGGTAGCTACAGTTACAGCATGACCATGCTGAGGCAATACGGTGCCTCAAACACACCTGTATAGCGGATCTCATCCGGAGCATAAGTGTCGATTGCCGACCTCGTCCCGACCTCTGATGTCACAACAGCGGTACAACCTAGGGGAAATACGGCAGTACCTTCTTGAATTTTCGACAGGCGGTTGACAGGTTGTTGCCAGTGGGTAGCCCAAGAGAATCCCTGTTCACGGTGGCGGTGGGGCGAGGGTAGGAAAGACGGAAACTGAATTTATCCACCAGTCTATGGGCGTGTGAAAGCGTGGGCGACGCAAGGGGGAGCGGGAACAAAACTAGATTATATAGTTGTACAGCATGGTCTTTGAACCAGCCATGAGATGTGAGAAATTTGAACTACCGCTGAGCGGAAAGAATTCCGAATCCAAATTCCGAATCCAAGGCACAAGATTGAGGCACAAGATTGAGCGCGACCCACTCGCCAACCCGTCCTGGAGCACAAGTCCGCCTTAGCACCCTCGACGCTTGACGACCCGCAAGGCCACCCCTACCCGAGACTGGGGAGGTCATAGATGGGGAAGGAAGTTGATTACGGTGAAGATTACTGGCAATACCAAGTATGAAGTATCGCATAGGGTTCTGTACCCCAATGTGCACGGAAATGGGAAAGAAGAGACACAGGTGACAGTAAGACACCATCCCTGAGAAAAATCAATACTGTGACCCTAATGATACGCGGGTCGTCTAACAGCTATTCACATGACGAAAGCGTCAATCCCAGGCTCACCGCGATGCCTTCCCACCTGAGCTGGCATCGTCACTTCCACCTTTGTCTTCGTAATCCGATCCCTGTGCCATGAGTTCCGCATGTCCCATTTTTTCAAGCTTCTTGTCAAAGTCGCGCTTTCGGTAGCTTTTTACTATGCGTTCGAGGAGCGAACTCGTCGAAATGCCCGGGGTGCGGCGCGTGGGTATGAATTTGCCTAACGAAGGTGAGGGGTCACAATTGACACGCGCTCGAGGGAGAAGTGAGCGAACCTATGGACTTGACAAATCCGTACACATCTTCATGCCCTGCGCTCAGATATGGCTCCTCATCGTGCGCCACATAATCGATGTTGTACTTCTCTATAAATGCAGCGTCGATGACCCAAGGAGCATCAGGGACGACTTCGTCCGCCCAACGACAATGTCGGACAGCCTCGCAGCGTTCTGCATAGTCCATAATACATTTGAACTTGTGATGTTTCACCTGTTCGTCGTTGTTCACGCCAACGAGGAGGTGCACACTCGGGAAAGAAAGCTTTGCTTGGCGCAACTGTAAAGAGTGGCTGCGACGCTCCTAAGCGTAAGCCCTCGTTAAGACAGAAAAGACTCGTTAGGGCCTACCCGAAGTGAAAAAGGTCGTACACGCCTTGTGCCGAGTTAGCGAGAGAGGTGTGAGGAGCAGGTCCGAATACGTACCATCTGCATATACGCGCACAGGCCGGTCAGTCGGGGGTTCGTTAATCTTGTACTTGCGGTGAATCTCGCCGTTGATGGCACAGCGCACGAAGGCTTGTATATCCTCGGGAGCAAGCGTGGAAGGGGTAAATGCCGCATCATGGGCGGAAGCCCGTTCTGGGGCGTGCGCACGCGTGGGTCCACTTTCGGCGTCAGATGACGACGCAGTGGACGGGGGTGGAATGACTGTGACGACTGCAGGAAGGGTCTGGACAAGAGGAGCTGGGGAAGGAAGTGTCGAGGTTACAGCAGAATGTGGCTGAACAGGGGAAGGATGGTCGCGGTCGCGGCCGACCGTGGTACTGCTTTCGATGTCGCCGTCATATGTAGGAGAATCGACCCCATCGTCGGATACCACATAAGGTGACAGAGTATGTTTCAAGCGGGATCGAGCAGGAGAGCTGGGACGTGCTGTCAAGGTTGCTTGGCCACGGTGTTGAACATGTTGAGCGGCGGTGCTGTGGCGCAATGAGGAAGGAGCAGGAGAGCCATCGTCGGTAAGAGGGTCGTTGTCCTCCTCTGAGCTGGAGGTCTGTGAGCGGAGCGGGAGGGAGGGAGGGAGAAGGATAGAAGACGGACGCATCATAAGCCGGAGAGTCGATTTTATGACCAGGGGCTTTGCCAAAGGACCTTTTACTGTGGAGAATTCTCTTATGGTGGTTCGTTTCTGCGGGTTCCATTATTGTATTTTTTGGGGGCGAAAAAAAAGGATTTTTCGGAAGTGAAATCAACGACAGCAAACCGAGCCTCTCTTTACGAAACGCCCAGTGGGACCGCAATTTGCCGTAATCACGTCACTCCATTTTATCTTATCTTATCATCTCTAATTTATTGTTTGTCCACTCGCTCGCTCGCGCTATGACCGGGGGCGATCTCTGTGCGTAACACTTTTTCGCGTCCGTGTGTCACCCGAATTTCATTTTCACAACAGCCCCCGTTGGCATCCCCAACACATATGCTATATGCACCCCGCCCAATAGCATATATACAGTCAACGATGAAGATTCTACAGCAGAATGTATGCTAATCGAAAATGGCGTTATTCTTGCCGTAGGAAGTGTTGGTACGCTGAACTTCCATCGTGAGCTCTGTGCTAGCTAAATGGGCAATCCAGAGGATATTCGTAATTTCTGGGGCGCCTATAACCCCAACGTATCGTTGAAAACGTTCCAGACACCACCAAATTCTGTCATAGTTCCAGGATTAGCTGGTAGGACCACTTTCCCATGGGGCGATTTCCGAAGCGATCTCATCTCACAGATGCTCATGGCCATATTCTTCACTGGGGCGCCAAAAAAAGACTACCTCTTCATGGATCTGCATCTATTGATGGTAGGCGATGAAATCGGCGCTACTCTCGTCATATCCCATTTAAGGGTGTAGATGTACTCCTCAGGATCAAGCAGTACCTCCTTTCCCATCCGGATATACTTCATGACCCTACTCGCTGGATCCTGGGCTCGGGTTGGGACCAGACCGGCTGGCCGGGTGGGCAGTTTCCCACTGCGGTGTGTGCACTTATCCTGTTGCGCCTTCAGCCCTTTCTTACTGGCGAGTCCCGTACAGGATGATCTTGACCGCGAGCCTCTTCTGCGCGGGCGTTCAATCGTGCTCGCGCGCATCGACTGGCACGCCAATTGGGTCTCCAATGCGGTTCTTTCAAAGTTGACCGACCTACCCGAAGTTGTCGATGGTGGTCTCATCGTTCGCGATGAGGCTGGAAAACCTACTGGTTTGTTCGGCCTCCTCTTCTCATCTTCGCCGTCGGATGTCCCATCGGCTTCCGAGCAGGCGTGTTCGTCGACAATGCGATGTCCCTCATCCACAAACCAGACCCAACTGATACTGAGATACTCGAAGACTTCGAGACGACGATGAGTGATGCGCTACACGTTGGATTAACCACCATTCATGATGCCGGTTCGCCACCAAGTACTATAGCATTCTTCCAGCGGCAAGTTTTTGTTTGACATCGAAGCTTCGACCTGCACTCACGCCTCGTAGAATGGCCGATGAAGGCCGTCTTCCGGTAAGCTTACTTTCAAAGGTTTTGGGACCATCCTCACTTCGTGATAGATCAAGGTCTATATGATGGGCCATGTCGATTTCAATGACTACCTAAGCACCCAGATACCCCGCCTAGTCAACTACGGTCTCCACAGACGCCTAACCGTTCGTAGCGTCAAGCTTTTCGCTGATGGCGCCCTCGGCTCGTGGGGCGCTGCTCTCACGGCCCCATATAGTGACAAACCAGACACGCAAGGATTTCTACTAACCCCAACCAAAACATTGCATCAACAAGTTGAAAAACTCTATGAGGACGGATTTCAAGTGGTACGCTAAATGTAGTTCTGTCATACCCCGTTTCGATGCTTAATGTGATACACAGAACGTTCACGCTATTGGCGACCACGCGAACGAAGTTGTGCTTGACATCTTCGAGGACATCCTCAAAAAGCCAGGCGCGGACGTGAACACATGGCGTCCACGCATCGAACATGCTCAGATCTTCCGACAGTGCGACTTTGAGCGCATCGGGAGGCTTGGGGGTAGCTCTTGCCTTTTATGACCTCCGATGTTACTTGACGTGATCAATGGACAGTCATTGCGAGCGTCCAACCGACCCACGCGTGCGTTCTTGTTTGGACGCCTTCGCAACCTCCATAATAACTGTAAAATGACACAGAACAAGCGACATGAGTTACGCCGAGTCCCGCCTGGTTTATCGGCCCCCCTTTCTCGCGTTCTCGACTCTGATGCCCCAATTCTTCCCAGGGCCCAGACCGTATTAAAGGCGCATATGCCTATCAGAAGCTCCTCCAGTAGCTGTCATTCCATCCATCGTACCTTACCTGCTGACTGTAGCGATGCCTATTGTCCTGCAGGGTCTCACCGGCAAAACGTCTGCCGCTTGGCTCCGACTTTCCCGTTGAGGGCATCAACCCACTTCTAGGGTTCTACGCGGCTATTGCGCGCCTTACTCCCGAGGGCACCTCGCCCCACGGTCCGGGCGGGTGGTGCGTCCTTCTCCTTGCCATCGAACACGTGCGAGAAATAACACCCTTCGACAGGTATCCCGCGGAGGCATTGACGCGCGTACAGGCGCTACGTGGCATGACGCGTGACGTGGCCTACGCGGCGTTTGCAGAACACACACGTGGGCAACTCGCGCCCGGTTTCGCGGCGGACTTTGTCGTGCTGGACCGCGATATCGTGCAGGTGCCCCTGGAGGAGATATTGGGCACCCGCGTGCTCGCCACGGTCGTAGACGGCCAGGTTGCGTATGGGAGCCTCTAGCTATGGGAGTTTTTACGCCCTCATTGTACCGGAGTCGAGTTGAGTCACATTGGATCTTACGGCAGGCCGTCGCTACCGCGGACCATCCATCCGCGGGCCAGCCAGCTGAGACGACGAATCTCTTATCATTGTATAAAGTTGCGAAGCTCTGATTGTGCTATACATAAACCTGCACGTACTGTGATATTATAGGCATCGCCGGGCTGCTGGGTTCGCAGACAGTTGGCTCCATCATAGCCTTTTCGTTGTTTTTGCGCGTGGCCGATAAACGCCGAAACGAAAATAAAAACCTCGTCGTTTCGTTTTCCCACCACCGTACTACCTTATTGAGCAAGTCGGGGTCAGCAGCGCGCTAGTTTGTTCCGCCCGCCCCACAGCAGAAGCAGCAGCGAATTTATCGCACCCCAATACAGCGCCGTTCATTTAGCTAGGAGCCAAGTCCACGGAGAGAGACGCTGCCGCGTGGAACGGTCCTTTTCTTTTGTTTTTGATCTAACTTAGGGTCGGCGGCGAAACATTGACTTTTGCTACGTTGCAAATTTGATTGTATTGAATGATGGATGCGCTCACGCTGCATTACTTTTTCACGCGACAATGACGGAGACTGGGATCCGGATTGGCCCAAGGGGATGGGGAGTGTGTGTGTGTGTGCGGTGATCCGCCGAACTTCCAGTGGGTTTGTGGTCGGCGAGCCAACGTTATGAGTACCTGTGACGAGCGGGGATTGTATGGCTGCGAGATCCACTGGATGTTGACTTGCGGTCTTCCCAGTCAGCTCCCGACCGGTTCTGAGCCCTCCGAAACCTTCCCAGACCAACGGGGGGGCATTGTCATGTCTAGTTCAAATTGGTTACACTTTCAAGAAGTCATCAGCTATAACACATGGTTGATGTGGGGCAAAAAGAAAATATGGGAAAAAAAATATGAATGAAAAAAGAAAATACCATTGCTAATAAGCAGGGCCACAGCAGTCTTGTTTTTTTTTTTTTGGGTGTATATAGAGGTATTGAAATTGATATACAGCAAAAAAAATTGTGCGAGAGAGAGAGATCCGTGAGGGTTGAGAAATTGTGAGGAAAGAGAAAAAAATTGGGGGGTGGGGGATTGGGGGGGGGACATTATGTGCGACCGGTATCAGCAAATTTTCTGGAGAAAGAAAAGCGTTTCGTCATAACTAAAAAACAAAGAGAAAGAAAAAAAAAGGTTCGCGTGGCAGTTTCGTTTCTTTTGTCGACGACACTCTAATCCCGGCGGCGCCACAGCGTGAACTGGGCAAGACGCACGATGACGGCATACACCGGGAGAAGGGCATGCATGACGCGGAGCAGAGCGGCCGGTGCGAGGAGAGGGGGCGGAGGAGCACGCAGTATCAGCGCACCACCCTGGACCTCTGGCTCCGGCGGATCCACATGCAGTCAGCTGCTGCTCTCGGCCTCGAGCTCAGCTTCCACGGATGTCTCGGTAACCCGCACCCATGTCACACCTGCGTCCGAGGGCGAAGACGTGCTCTTGCTGTCGTCCGTCTTGTCGGACTGTTGATCCTCGGCGGCCTCGGACGAGGCGGCTTCCGCTGTCGCCGGCGCGGCATTCTCATCGTTGACAGGCTCTACTACCGCATCGTCCGCCGCCTTGGCTTCTTTCTCCTTCTCTGCCTCTGCTGCTCGTTTCTCCTCCTCCTCTCGCTCCTTCTCCTTTTTTAACAATCACGTCAGTAATGAATGGAACTCAAACAAACGTAGGACAGGCCGGTCGCACCTCCTTTTCCAGCTCGCGTTCTTTGGCCTCGCGCTCCTTCTTGAGCTTTTCACGGAGCTGACGCTCGGTGATGACCCAAGCTGCTGCGCCCTCAGCCGCGGATTCTGGTCGGGACTTATTTTTGAGAAGGTCTGTTACGCATATAAAAATATGGTGTCAGCAAGCGTTACGGTCCTGCCACGCAATCCACCACGTAAAAAAACGGTATGATATACCGCAAAAGGAGAGGGGAGCTACATCCGAAAAAAAGGGACACTCACAGCCTTGCAGCGCCGCAACGCTGAAGCCCTCGTCCGGGATCGAGTCTGCAAACTGCTTCGCGAGCTGTGCCAAGCGCGCAGCGCTGAGCGGCGGCGCGGCGTGCGCACACGCGGCGACGTGTTCTTCCACCGCCGACGATAGTTCCGAGGCCTCCTCGCCCTTGGCGCCTGCGCGCGAGCTGACGCTTTCGCTCCGGCGGCTGCGGCTCTGGCTGCCTACTGGGGTTGGAGAAGAGAGCGGTGAGAGGGAGCCGGAGCGTGAGGAAGCGGACGACAGGCCCGAGAGTGCCTCGGAGAAGAGGGAACTGAGCTGACTCGTTGCGGGAGAGGACGGGGCGGGCATTTCGAGCGATTCCAGTTCGGTGTCCAGTTCGATGTTCGCTGCTGCCGCCGCCTCTGCGTCGGAGGACGGGAAGAAGTTGCGGAAGAGGTGCTCGGCCTGGAACTTTGAGGCATTCTTGAATTCGATCCAGACGTCCATGCGACCGGGACGGCAGAGCGCAGGGTCAAGTTGATCGAGGTGGTTCGTGGTGCTGAGAAAAAAGATCGGACCGGTCCCATAAAAACTATCGGGATTACTCACGCAAAGAGAATGCGGCCCTCAGCAGCGGCAACACCGTCGAGGGCGTTGAGCAACCCACTAAGAGTGAGGGTATTAACATCCGAGAGGTTCTCCTTATTCCTGTTCCTACGGCTTCGGCCACTGGAGCTGCTGGTAGACTCTTCCTCGTTGTCAGACTTGGAGTCGGATTTCTTCTTGTCTTTATCCTTGTCCTTGTCCTTGGAACGGGAAACCGAGCGGGTGAAGGCAGCGTCGAGGTCCTCAAGTAGGACGATGCAACGCGAAGGGACACGGCCCATGAGCGTGGTGAGAGTCGAATCGTTTATCCAGGAGGATGACAGCGAGACGACGTATATATCGAGCGTGAGCTCACCCGCGAGGGCGTGGATGAGCGACGACTTGCCCGAGCCGGGGACACCGTAGAGTAGGTAGCCACGACGGAAGGGGATCCCTCGATCCGCGTACCACTATCATAGAGCACGTCAGAACACGGGTATCTACGGCAAATATGCACTGACCTTTTCGGACTTGAGGAAGTCCTTGGCATCAGCTACAAGCATCTCCTTTACGCCCGGGTTGAGCACAATGGAGGACAGCGGGCGCTTGTGTCGGGAGTCGGTATAACGCCAAGAGCCATAGGAATCTGCGAAATAGATCTGAATGCGGTGGACGGCTTCGGCTTCATACTCCTTTTTCGCCTGGAGGACGAGCTGCTTGAGGATCGAATTGTTACGGGCGACGACACTGGGGTTGGGTCGAGTCAACGGAGATTGGGGGGGAGGAGCCATGTGTTTGGCGCGTACCTAATGGACAACATCTCGTATCCATTGCTTTTCCTCCCACGTCTCACGCGCAGCCAATGCCCCCGGTAAAAAATGGTGTGGGTCGTGTCCGACGTTGGCTGGAAGACGACGCGCATGCGCGTTTTCCCGGTAAACTCGTCATCAACCCGTTCCTCTTCTGAGAAAGCGCTGTCCGATTCGCGGTAGCCGTAGAACCCGGGGGAGGACGAGTTGGTGGTCGTTTCGAACTCACGCGAGCGCTGCCATTCGGGCCGACGGGACAGCCACAGCATTAGCCACTCGTATGGGTAATCTTCCTCCGAGAAGTGCGCCGTTAGGAAGAACGCTGAGTGGCGGTGCAGGTTAGCGAATCCATCACGTCACATGAGAGAAATTTGGGGGTGGTGGGGGGATGACTCACAGTTAACAAAGGATGACCTGGCGTGAGAGGGACGGTGAGCAAGGAAGGATAACGGGAGTGGGGGGAGAAGTAACTTGCCATGCTGAGCTGGACATGCGTCTCGCCGTCTCGACAGTGCCGCCAAGGACGACGAGTTTCATACCGTCGACGACGGAATTACCGGCCACGTTGCCAACCAGAGGTTGTACGAGGCTCTTCAGTGCATCCATTTCGTTAAAAGAAAAATAGGAAAATGACGGTAGTAATGGGTATGAAGGAGGGAAGGGGGAGAAGGAAATGGAGGGATGCAAGGGAGGGCTTATATGGGGAGGCTATGACGGGATATTAGTATTTGGATGGCTGTGCGCTTCGTGATGATGACCCTGGGAACCCCAACCAAGAATGAGTCGGAAAGAGTCAAGAGTGAAATCAGTACACGAGGACATGTCGTCGCCCTTATAACCCCCCTGGCGCTTCCCGGCGCTTGTCTCGTACCTCACTAAGTTAACGCCGCTATGAACTATCGTACACCCCACCCATCCATTTCCTCTTTTCACCCTCCTCCCAAGTATAGTCCGTCAACAGCAACATTCGCTTGCCAAATTCCCAGCCGCCGAACGAGCCTCAACATGGCCGGTGCCGGCACGACGAGCACAAGCGATATGGGAACGACGATAAGGACGAGTAAAGTCAGCAGTATCGTAATTCCCGGTTTGATTACGAGGAAGTAGAAGAGGGCTTGATATGAGGTCGGGTCCGTGAACTGGGAACGCGTCAGAAACACCCCACGTGTTGGCGCCGCAGCGCTGGAGCATGGTCCTGGATCTCACCATTGAAAACGAGTTGCGATAGAACGAGCGCTCGTTCCGAATTCTCAACCCCGCCTCGACCTCTTCCGATGTCGGCATCCGCAAGCGTGTGAATATGGGGTATTCGTGGTCATGGAGCGAATACGCGAGCGGGCCATGAAAAGTGCTCTGCAAGGCGATCTGCAGGGCGTACGGGCGTGGAGCCCTGCGTCAGAGACCGTATTGCGGAAGCGCCCCTACGAAAAAAAAATACTCACCTCACCACGTGCAAGGGCTCTCGCGCCAAGGAGGTCGAAAAAGCACAGGACGGCTCCGAGTGGGAGCGCGACGAGCAGAATGGTTCCCAGCTGTGCCAATGAGACTCGAGAGAGACGAGAGACTATGCGTGCGTACCAGGGTAAACACGAACAGATAGATCCATGCGAAGAGCGCATAGAAAAAATTGAAGACGAGAAGGTGCAGGAGTGCAGACCAATAGGCGCTTCGGCCCATCGGACGGAAGTAGAGTCGCCACCAGCGGGAACGGTCGCCTCGTGCTCTGCGCCGTGTGATTGCGGAAGTAGTGGGAAGGTGATTGTCGGGCGGGGCGGCGTCTGCGTGTGGGGTGTTGTTTCTCGTCTCCTCCGTGTCGTCTTCGACATCCGAGTCGAGATCTATACGGAAGGCGGAAACGACTGTTTGTGCGAGGCTCGGCGAGACGCTGGCTCCGCTAGAGAGCGACATCGTGCGGGGGCGGCGTGTAGGCGAGGAGACACTGAGCAAGGGTGTGGTTTCATCGGGATGGGTGTGCGGGAAAAGGACATCTTCAGAGTCGGTGTTGCTGAGCTCCACCGTTGGACGGCGTCGTCTGTGGCGGCGATCGCGAGAAGGGTAGGGAGGGGGTGGATCGTTGGGTGGGACGAGTGTGGAATCGGATAGAATGGGCACGGGTGGTTCGGGTGACATGGTTGGTCGGTCGGCTAAGCTGGAGAGTGTGGATGGCAGTAATAGGGACGAGGGAAGGGCAATTGGTCCGCGGCTTTTGCCGGAGTTGGTGTCTTCTACTTCCCTTTCTCGGCACACAATGCACTAACACGGGTGTATCTCTACTGCATTAGTACGCGCTAGTCCGTGCAACCGAGATAAGATGTCGTCGTTCCTCGGCCCGGTCCTTCCCGTCCCTGTCTAACCCAACAATGTGTGGCAGGTTCGCACTCGCTCTCCGGGTGGGTTCCATATCTGTCAATCTACCACCCCACGTTGAACGTTTAACAGGCAGACGAGATCGAGCAGCTCGATGGCTACCCCGCCCTTCGCATCGACCGGTGGGTCGACAGGGACCACTTTGCGCCCCGCTACAACGTCGCACCCCGCACCCGCGCGCCCGTCATTCGTCGCGCGCAGCCGGGGGAGCCCGCGCTGGTGATGCACTCGATGAAATGGGGCCTTGTGCCCCACTGGAGCAAGGCGGAGTCCCCGTCTCTGAACACGATCAACGCGAGGGCCGAGAACCTCGAGGAGGGCGGGGGCATGTGGGGCAGCATCAAGGGCAGGAAGCGCTGCGTCGTCGTCGCCCAAGGGTGCGCGTGCTCTACTTTTCCCCCCACGTTTTTCATGCTCAGCCCCCCAGCTACTACGAATGGCTCAAGAAAGGCACGCAACGCATCCCCCACTTTACGCGACACAAAGATCGGCGGCTCATGCTATTCGCCGGCCTATATGACTCGGCGACCCTGGACGGTAGGTGCCATATATAGCCGGCGAACGGGCTGATGCATGCATGGCCAGGCCAATCGGAGCCGCTCTGGACGTTCACGATCGTCACCGCGGCGAGCAGCGACCTTGCGTGGCTGCACGACCGCCAGCCCGTCATCCTCACCACCCAGGACGCGCTCGACAGATGGCTCGACACGTCCACGCAGACCTGGGACCCCGCACTGAGCCGTCTGCTCGACCCTTCTGACACTCCACTCGAATGGTGCGGCAATAAATAAACCCTCTTTTGTTCACTGCTGACACGAAACAGCTATGCCGCCCCGCAGGAGGTAGGCAGGGTCGGCGTCGAGTCGCCCACGTTCATCGAGCCGGTGGGGAAGCGCAAAGACGGCATCGAGGCGCTCTTCACACGCCAGGCGGCGCAGGGTCCGGCGTCCTCCGCATCGTCCCCTGTGGGCGGAAAAAGGAAGCGCGAGCCGTCCGTGGAGCACCTCGATAATGTCAAGACGGAGCGTCCGATCACGCCCGAGCTCATAGATGTAGACGACGCGGCCGACGCGAGCGAGGCGGCGGACAGCGACGTCGAGATTCTCCCTTCGGTCCGTAGTTCTGCTTTCCCCCCCACCCCACTTCACCTCACTCCACTGTCAGGAAAGCCAACCAAATATGCCAAGAGCAAAGCCAAAGATGACGCAGGGTGACACCTCTCCATCACGTCTCCATCCGGCCCGGGTGAGTTCGCATTACGGGTTAATATATCCGTTTACTCACTTCTTTTCCTTTCAAAGTCGTCCCCGGCCCCGAAGAGAAAGCTCAAGGTACGGAAAATACGTCTTTGCTAGTTCCCAAACCTGATTATCGCAACTGTCTTTAGCCTCGCACGCCGCCGTCGCCCCGCAAGAAATCCAAACCCGCCAATCCGACCCCCAAAATCACATCGTTCTTTTCCAAAACGTGAAGTCCGTCACTTGCTTCCTCCATCTGTTCTCGTACTGTTACTTGTATGTCTGTACATTGCCTGTAATCGTTTTCGTTGGTGCTTCCCCGCACGTAATAACCGCTAACTCGACTGCCGCAAGCCGCACAATGACTCGATTTTGCCACAGAGTAATTGTCGATAAACGTACAAGATGTGAGTGGACAGAGAAGTATGAGAGAGAATGAGAGGAGAGTGAGATAAAGAAAGAGAAAAAGACGCGAACGTGTATGATACCGAACAACGAAGCGAAGAAGCAGAACAAAAAAAGAACATGGGGTCCTTCAACACGGCCGCGGGTGCGTTTACTGCCAATACCCCTGCTGCCTTCCCTGCTGCGCGGCGGGGTTATACGCCGAGTAGAACGCCCCGTCCGACGCGCCCTGCGGGTACCCAAGGTGAGCCGCCGGCCCACCCTGCGCCTGCTGAGCCTGTCCCGGTCCGCCGCCTTGCGCCTGCGCCCCAGGGCCCTGCGCGAACCTTCCCGCGGCGGCACCATAGAACCCCGCCGCCTGCGCGGGCGCACCACCGCGGCCTTGCGGGCCTCCCGTAGCGCCCGAACCGACGCCTCCGACGTCCTTCGCGCCCGCGCCGCCCTGTACGTACGGCTTGAACGCCGCCTCGGGCGACGTGGCCGCCCCGCGCGCCCCGAGCCCCTGCTGGTGCTGGTGCGCGTACAGCGGTTTGTTGTAGTCCGTGCCGGGGAGGACGCCGACGCCGCCAAGGCTGCCGCTCAATTGGTGCGAGTGGCTGTGCGCGTGCGGGTGGTAGCTCAACTGTGGCTCTTCGTACGCCTGCTGGTGTTGCTGCCCGTACAGACTCTGGCCCTGGCCTTGTCCGTATGACTGAGGTTGCTTCCCAGGCGGGCCTGCGGGACTCGGTGCAGAGCCGGGGGGAAAGACTGGGTATTTGACGAATGGCTGCGGGACGCTGTAGGCGTAGTTGTACGGGTTGCCATAGTACTGGTTCTGTGGATACGGCTGGTAATAACCCATGGGAGGCGGGTAGCCCTGGCCACCCTGCTGAGCGCTGCCCGGAGGAGGAGCCGGTCCGCCCTGCTGCTGCTGCTGCGGTTGTTGCGGCTGCTGTTGCTGTTGCTGCTGGAGGCCAGGCAGCCCTTTAACGTCGTCATGCAACCCACTGCGTGTGCCGAACCCGCCAGTCTGCTGTTGGCCATATGAGTCATAGAAGTTCTAAAAGCAGAGCTACAGATCCTCCGCAAGCGCGAATGCAAACCAGAAGAACTCACCCGTTGTTGGCTGTCGGCATAGGCATATTCGGTGCCGCCGAATCCACCAAGTTGAGAAACAGGGCCCTGCTGGCCCAGCTGACTAAACGCTCCGTATGAATTGTCTTGGGCCTGGGAAGTAGGTGGCGTTCCTGCCCCCGCATGAAAGTAGGGAGTCTGCGTCTCCGGTTGGCGGTAGAAAGACGATGGCACTTGCTGTTGGGGAAGGGGTGACTGGTGCTGTGCTTGTGTAGGGTCGAGATGAGTTGGAACCCCGTGCTGGGCATACTGGTGCTGCAACGATTGATGGGGAGGTTGCTGATGATTGTTGAGGGAGGGGGGCGACACCTGCTGCTGCTGTGGTTGAGGTTGTGATTGTTGCGGCTGTTGTGACTGGTGCGGGTAACTAGACATGGGGGAGGAGACCTGGGAAGCAGCTGAGGGTGTGGAAAGCGTTGGTTGTGAGATGGAGGTGGGAAGGTGGGAAGGAGCGGGGTGTGGCGGGGCAGATGCTTGTGTATGTGATTGTTGGGGGATTGCTTGTGGCTGGGTCTGTTGAGTGAAGCTCGGTGCTGAGCCGAGAGAGGTGGCAACTGGAGGAGAAGTAACAGGCGTTTCTGGTTGAGGTGCAGGTGCGGAGGGGGCCCTCTGCGGCTCGGGTGCTACAGGTGATTCAGTCGGAGGCTTCGCAACCGGCTCAGGAGCAGGTGGTGCCACGGGCTCACTACATAAATATAAGCCCACGGTACTGCTCTAGGGAATACAAAGGTCACTCACAGTTTAGCGTCTACAATTTCATCACCGCCAATACTGAGGCTACCGAACTGCATGCCGACTTTCTCAAGGCCAGAACCAAAGTTGTTCGGAAGTGTGACAGCCTGGTCAGTCTTGAACCTGTGCCGATGTGCTGCACTACTCGGTCTGGGATGTATAGGTGCCACGTGCTTGGGGATTGGGATTACCTCACTAAGCCCGCTGCCACTGACAGGTTCCTTGGCTTGTGGCGCAGGTAATGATACCGCGATGGGCTCGGGTACTGGTTCAGGCGCGGATGCTTGAGGACGTTCAATCGAGATGGGTTTTACTTCATCGTGGACTTGAATTTCCTCAGAAGTCGTCTCCCAAGGTTCGGTGGCAGGGGCCAGAGGTTTTGGTTGCAAATCGTCTTCCCAAGGGGGATTTTGTACGGTTGTGGGCTCTTCCCAGCCTGTTTGAGATTCTGCCGTAGGCTCAGCTTCCTGGGCAAGTGCGGGGGGAGGAGTGGGTTCGCGAGGAGGTTCAAGCGGTGCGGGGGGGACCGGAGGGAGGGTGGCAGTTTGATGGGTGGTAGAAGGGGCAGGAGTGGGTGGTTTTTCGGCGGGGCTGTGAAGTAGAGTATGAAAATAGAATGGCATGATGAAGGGACGGAAACACACCGGGCAATTTGCGCCCAGGAAAGCTTGGAAGTGGCGGGAGTCTTGACGACGGCTCGGGGGGCTGCGATATGCTGTGGCTTGACCGCAGGAGAGGCCGCCACTGAGCCATTGGTGGTTGTGTTAGTACCCCAGGTATCAGTGGCACCCCAGGTCGAGGCGGAAGGTGCTCCAGCTTGGGTCTCTGAGCTGGAGCCCCAGCTGGCGCCAGCATCGGCGCTAGTGATTGCAGACTGCTCAACCCACGGCTCGGTGCTAGGAGTGTCGCCGTTAGCGGGAGGCGATGCAGGGGCGCCGCTGGGAGCGTGGGTGGATGTACGGTAGGCGTCGCGATGGCCACCACGGGCACTGAGAGAACGACCGCCTGCAGCGCCACCACGACCTGGGCCGCCACGTCCACCGCGTCCACCCCTGCCTCCACGAGATTCACCCCTCTCTCGAGCAGGAGCGGACTCTTTAGTTTGAGCTGAGGATTTTTTGTCCTTTTTGCGAGTGACGGCGCCCCATTGTTCGGCGTGACCTAATCGAGTGGAATGAGTGAAAAGACATGGCGATCCTGGGAGGATACTGACCTTCAGTAATACGTGTAACAGCGAGTGTGGTGTCTCCGCCTACTTCGATCAAGGTTGAAATGAGGTCTAAAGAGCGAGAGATGAGACGCGAAGAGAAAAAGCTTAATTGAATGGAGTAAAACAGACCATCGTTGGACCAGTCAGGAAAGAGTTCCCGCAGCTGTTGTACCTGGGAACGGTATTGATCAGGTACTTTTGGCTGGTGGGGGTGGTGATGCCGTTTAGATTCTGGGGCAGAGGTGGAGGATGACGATTTGACGGTGGTCGACATGACGAGTGTTGGGTCGGGTCAAGACACCGGAAAGTGCAAGTGGGATATCGCCCCAGCGGAGATTCATTATAACCCTTTATGGCGTATTAAATATTTACTCTTCAGTAGCTGGCAGCATACAATCAACGACCAAGGCCATGAACTCCCCTGCGGTCGTCGTCGGTCCAGCTGCTCGCTCCTCAATCGCAGCGCAGGCAAAGAGGGCTCGTCCTCCCAATCTCGCTTTATCGCCCCCACCGAAGAGATCCGCTACCTCTCCCTCGGTGCTCGAGCTAGAAACCCCCATCGACGAACTTGATCATCACTCTCTTCATAGATTCACCCCCCCGACTTCCCCCATGTATGCTACTCCCCTCTCCGCCGCCTTTTCTGCCTATGGTCACTCAGAAACAGACGCCGACCATATAAAGGCCCCGGATGATATATCAAATCAGCTCGCCGTTCTCGAACAACTTCGACGAAACGTTCAGAAAAATCTCCGTCTTCGTCCCATCCCAATTTCCCCTTCCCCTCCTCGCTCCCCTACTCGACCCCTTTCATCTGCTTCAAATTGGTCCGATTTCACCCAGCCCCGCTCTTCCAGCCCAGCGTCTAGCATTACCTCCCCTAGCATATACTACACGCCTATCTCTGATCCCAAATCCCCCCCTCTTAGCGCGCACTACATTGGTTCTTCTGCTTTTGATCGACCTATCCTAGACATACCACGTAGCCCCTCTCGCTCCATTGACCCCGCCTCGGTTATCTCCCGCCTCGACAATCCTATTCGCCGCCCACTACTCATCGACACTCGTCCGGCTGCCGCCTTTTTGGGTTCCCACATAAAGTCCAGCATAAATTTTGCCATCCCGTCGTTGATACTCAAGCGTTCTCGAAAACCCGGCGCTGGCTTCGGCTCCATTGATGCCCTCCGTCAGTTCATCACTACAGAGCCCTGTAGACATGCTTGGGACACACTCATGGCTCCCGGTGGTCCCTGGGATGGTGACGTGATCGTCTTTGACGAGGAAATGAACCCACAAGATAGGCTAAATCCGCAAGTTACCGCTTGGGCCCTCCTACCTGTCATCACGCCTCTCCTCGTTCGTGGGAGGGCCGACTATCTCGAGGGTGGGATGCTCGCTGCTCGTGCTCACCCCGGCCTCCAGAAGTTTATCACCTCATCATACATCGATTCTTCCCACGACACACCAAATATGGTGCAAGAGATTTCCACCACGCCTCCTCCGCCTAAGCTCTCATTTCCGCCCAAACCAAAGAAAGGTGGGGGTCTGTTTCAGCTCGACACTGCGACGGCTGCGCGCTCCTCCAGGATTCTTCCAGAAATCGAACTCAGCGCGGGTTCGTCACCCGTCCCGATGCTTGCCAATATTTTGCCAGGAAACACCGACAACAGTCCCTGGAACATCATCGACGCCTCACCCTCCCCTCCCCCCTCACAATCTGCCTTTGCGCGTCCGTCTCCACCACGCCGACCGTCCCTTACGGCACTTCGCAGACTTGATACGAAATCGGCCGAGCGCCTCGGCCCGCCAAAACTCCAGGTGCGCACCCTGCGCTCAGCCACACTCGCCGTTTCTCCTTCCGCTGGGCTATGGCCCGGGAGTGGAGGCAGCTCGCCACGGGCGCACTCACCATCCCATCTCACTCTCGCTCACTCCAACCATACACCACCAGCCTCAGCAAGGCTTGGAGAATTTCTCCTCCCACCACCCTCTCCGAACATGCCTTCCTCTCCTCGTACTCCCCTTCCTCCAAGTCCATGTACCGCGCGTCCCGACCTCTCCGCCCCACTCTCGACTGAAGAGGCAATTCCGACGTTTACCGTCTCGACAATCCTACCCAACTTTCTTTATCTGGGGCCCGAGATCACGGCTGAGGAGGATGCACGCGAACTCGAGAGCCTTGGCGTGCGCCGAATTTTGAACATTGCCGCGGAATGCGACGACGATCACGGACTCCGATTACGAGAGCGCTTTGAACGCTACGTGAAGATCCCAATGCGCGACACGGTCGAAGAGGAAAATATCGTTCGTGGCGTACGCGAGGCTTGCGAAGCCCTTGGTACGTTGTCCCTTTTTCCCTTCTGTATCATCAAACCTTACGTCGCTATGGCAGACGACGCAAGCTTGCATTCCGCGCCAACTTACGTACACTGTAAAGCCGGTAAATCACGCTCCGTGACCGCCGTGATGGCCTACCTCATCCACGCGAACCACTGGACGTTGTCGCGTGCCTACACCTTCGTGCTCGAGCGGCGCAAGGGCATTTCGCCGAACATCGGTTTCGTTTCGGAGCTCATGAACTTTGAGGAGGCCGAGCTCGGTAGCAAATCCGTCGGCGTCGTCAAACAGCCGCAATCCGCCGGTGGTGTGGGCGACGGGGAACACACCGATGGGGACGCGCACAACCGCGGTGCGGCGATTGGCGTCGGGATTAGCGGACGACGGCCGTCGCACATGCGCGAAAGCCTGCCGCCCGCGTGGGGCGCGGGGGGCACGACCAGTCCACTTCCGAGCACCGTGCGCGGCGTCGCAGGGGACGTGGGGCAAGAGATGGAAGTGAAGGACGCGAACGGGCGGTATCGACACGCGCGGCGCGCTCCGGTTGACGAGAACACGCTGCAGCCGATGCGGCGCGTGAGCAAGGCTGGGCTCGAGAGTACGTTCATCGAGCTGTAGGGATTTCGTTCTCACCCGAGACATCCATCACGAGCATACACTCTCACACATCGACTGACGTCATGTATCTGCCTTTTGTCCAGACCATGTGTCCTACGGGAGGTTTTTTTCTTTTGTTCATGTATATTATACACATACACACACAGGGAACTCTTTATATCTTTTTTGTTTTTGTTTTCGTTCCCTTGGTCTCGCGTTTTTTTATACATTATGGTAGTTTCTTGTGACCATTTTTTTTCCTACCATTGATTTTGTTCATATCTATTTATTCACCTCCCGCATTGTACAGACATCGCATTTTTTTTGTTTCTCTTACGTCTTGTTGTAGCTAGCGAGATGTTGCGTTTTGTTGGACACAGCGTGCCCCAAAGTTCCGATCGTTGAGGGTAAGGAACTGGCATACAACCGAGAGGTGTTCAGAGAGGTTCTGACCACATCTCAGTTTTACTTCGGACGCTCGACCTATTAAACGAGATGTTGCAGTGTTTGGTAGTATATTGTGATGATATCAACGTCGGAATCAGTTCTGCCCATACAACAAGGCCACTAGTAACCACCACGTCCAACAGGAGTCCGAGTCATTGGCGGAAACACCAGACACGACAGCCACAGTCCAAATACACCACCCAAAGCATTCGCATCCGTCGACACGTTCCTGGAGTCTTTCGGCGTAATCTGAATATCTCATATGACACTGGTGATTCGATGGGAATCGACTCTATGGTAACCTCAGAAGGCGGGCTGATGGCCAAACCGGTGTCCATGGGGGTGCCAGCTGCGCAAGGACCGCGCGATAGATAGAGAATCGAGGATCCTCCAGTCGTTTGCGACCCCTCAAAAATCCTCATTCGAACGGCAGGTTACGAGTCTACAAGACCGTGACAGGCTCCTCGTGAAGGCGGTTCGATTCTCAGACTCACACCTGTCCCAGAGCGATAAACGAACCTAACATAGATCTGGCGCTTTCCTGCGAGTCTATTTCACCTCGGCTGGCCACAGGTGAACGATATTGTGTGTGCACGCTTGTGTGCGCGCCTAAGTTGCAGGCTCCCTGGGAATAACAGGGCGGCTATCTGTTTTTTTTTTGAACCAAGGCGGCTATCTGTTGCACACGAGGCATCCCGCATCCCTGGATCCCTGGACCACGTCCAAGCCGTAATCAAATTCAAGTGCTGTGCGACTCAGCGCCCCCTCCCTTCCCAGGACAATCTTCCTGTTATCCTTCAAGCACCCACAAAGGCTCCTCTAACTGCACTATGTCTCAGATTCCGTCTACCGCCACAAGTACCACCACGTCTTATACAAACTTTGATACAATCCTCACAGCGGCGTTGGAAGCGTACGAGAAGCAGACGAAGAAAGACATCACCTCCCATCCCCTAGCCGCCCAGCTGCAATCCTGCGACTCTCCCAGTGCAATTCTCTCCATTCTTCGGGCCCAAGTGCAGGTGTTCGATCAATCTCAAATCGCAGATGAAAAGTTGACAAAGTGGCTGGATCCCACCGTAAATGTCTTGTACGCTTTCTCTGCGATCCTCGGTGAGGGTGTTGGGCTGGTGAATGGCAATACGTTAAGCTACTTGAGACGTACCCTCTGACGTGTATCATGACTACCGTGACAGACATTCCCACCCGCGAAAGCCATTTTTGCTGGGATTGGCGTCCTCCTCCAAGTGTGCATCTCCCTTGGCCCGGCGTTTGTGTCCTGTTGAGCACCTCCATCTCTTAGGCCGTAAAGGACGTCCGCGCTAGCCAAAGTGCTCTTGTAGACCTGTTTGACCGCGTGGAATACTTCTTTATGCGGCTCGAAAAATATATCGATGTTCGGCCGACCGCAGCTATGATAGACATTATCGTAAAGATCATGATTGAGGTAGTCTCGATCCTTGGGATCGTGACTAAAGAGATCAAGCAGGGACGAACGAGTACGTCTTTCTCGTTTGATATATCCCCAAATATCGATCACCTTGTAGTAAGGTATCTTAAGAAGTTGCTCGGAAGGAAGGACGTCGAGGACGCCCTTCAGCGGCTAGACAAATTGACGCAAGAGGAGGCTCGCATGGCCGGAGTAGAAGCCCTGGCGATCACTCGTGGCATTGACGAGAGGGTGCGGAGTGTTAACAACAAAGTCGATTCAGTCACTCATGGTGAGTTATACCTGCGTTAAACGGCCCCCAATCTCGCCTTAGCCTTTTACTCTGTCAGGTATAAAGGAAAACGGAGTAGCAATTCAACAAATGGTCAATCAAGTCAGCGACCTGAACCGTTCGTCATCTTCTAACCTCAGTCGATCGCGAAACTTGACCTCTCTCACAGGGAACGAGTTACGCAAGGACCTTCGAAAATGGATCGCTCCCCCCGACCCATCTGTCAATTATAACACTGCTTCCGGCGCCCATCACGAGGGTACCGCAGCGTGGTGCACCAAAGGGATCACCCTCGCAGACTGGAAAGCATCTGGCTCCTTGTTGTGGATTCATGGAAAACGTACATATCCTGTCTCCATATGTGTCTTAATGCCACTAACCAACTCCTGGATTGATAGCCGGTTCTGGGAAGAGTATTCTCAGGTGCGCTATCCCCTGTTGAGTAGCCCATTGAACTTACTATATGGTCAACAAGCTCCGTGATCATCGGCGATATTAAATCCATGTCCAATGCCGGGTCGGTGTTCTTGGCCTATTTTTACTTCGATTTCAAGGACAAAGCAAAGCAGGACATCCGTGCTCTATTATCTTCCCTTCTTGTCCGACTCTCCGATCAATCAGATATATTCTGTGACGCTCTTTTCCCCTTGTACTCCGCACACAAACAAGGCTCGGAACAACCGACCGACGAATCACTTTCACAATGCCTCAAGCATATGCTGACGACTGCAGGACCAGTGCCAATCTATCTTATCCTGGACGCTCTTGACGAGTGTCCGTACGGATCTGGATTACCGTCGCCACGTGAAAAGTTACTGGACCTCGTGGATGAACTTGTCAAGCTTTGCCTTCCAACTTTGCGGCTATGTGTCACAAGTCGTCCCGAGTTTGACATCCGTGCCGCGCTCAAGCCTTTGGCGACTCAACAAGTATCTCTCCACGACGAAAGCGGACAGATGCGGGACATCAAGAATTACGTTACGGATATTGTTCGGTCAGACAGAATGATGAAGAGATGGCGAGATGAAGAAAAGGATACGGTGATCGAGAAACTCGCAGAGAAAGCGGACGGCATGTAAGGGTACTTTTGAGTGCTTACGGTCGTCTCATGTCCTCATGCTCTGACACTGGCAGGTTTCGGTGGGTTTATTGCCAATTGGAGGTCCTTCGGTACTGCTTTCCGGCCAATGTGCGTCGCGCCCTCGAGGAATTACCCAAATCACTGGACGAGACCTACGAGCGGATCCTGAAGGAGATCAACAACGCAAACCGGGAGCATTCGTATCGACTTTTGCAATGTCTCACCGTGGCTTCTCGACCACTTCGGGTAGAGGAACTTGCGGAGCTGCTAGCAATTGAGCTCAATGCCGGAGGGATCCCAAAGTTGAACGTGAACTTGCGGTGGGAAGACCAAGAAGAGGCGGTGCTGTCTGCGTGTTCCAGTTTGGTTATGGTGATCATCGACAAAGGCTCGCGGGTTGTTCAGTTCTCGCATTTCTCCGTAAAGGAATATCTGACATCGCCTCGCCTCGCATGTTGCACGGAAGAGGTGTCCCGGTTTCATATTCCCATCGAACCTTCCCACATGATTCTTGCCCAGGCGTGTCTCGGCGTCCTACTCTGCCCGGATGGTCACACCGAGGACGGCGTCAAGAAGGCTCCTCTTACTCGATATGCTGCCAAATTTTGGGTCGGGCATGCCCAGGTCGGGAATGTGGAAATACGCATAAAGGACGCAATGGATTATTTCTTCGACATGGACAAGCCATATTTTCGAGCGTGGGTCCGAATACATGACGTAGACGAGTACCAGTCGTGGACGGATGCCCCACTGACCTCAGCATCTCCCTTATACTATGCTGCACTCTGTGGATTCCACGGTCTCGTAAAACGCCTCATTGACAAATGTCCACAGCACGTAAATTCCCAAGTCGGCCGCAAGGGGACTCCGCTTCATGCGAGTCTGTTCTACGGTCACATCGAGGTCGCCCAGCTGCTTAGAGAGCGTGGTGCTGACGTGAACGCCCTCAATGCGTACAATTACATGATGACACCACTTCACCTTATGACGACATACGGACGCCTCGCTGCTGCAAAGTGGCTGCTTGACTGTGGTGCGGACGTGAACACCCAGGACAAGCCGCGCGGCCTGACCCCACTGCACTGGGCAGCCCGCAACGGTGACCTTGAGGTTGCTCGGATGCTACTTGAGCACAATGCGGAGGTCAACGCCCGTACTGTCTCCGGTGTTACTTCACTTATGTTGGCATCGAAGAATGGAAACGATGTTTTGCAGCTTTTACTGGACTACAATGCAGATGTACATGTCCGCGATCATAACAAAGGAAACACTGCGCTACATCGGGCGGCGCGGTCCGGTTCTCTCGACGCTTCTCGGATACTTCTCGAGCGCGCTGCGGAAGTTAATACCCAGAATGACGAGGGATCGACCCCATTACACCTAGCATCAGAGGGTTACGTGGACCCAGAGGATACCCAGGAGTTGTACAGCTCTTGCTAGACCATGGCGCAGATGCGCAGCTGCGCAACCTCAGTGGAAAGACCGCATCTGAGGTAGTCCGTGGCCCCGAGAAACAGGAAATTATACGATTGTTCTCCCAGCACGCTGCGCGATGAACGAACGAGACGGGGTATAGTTGACTTGTTGACCTACGTGAGTGACGATTGCCCTGCTTGTTTACGGTACATGATTATTTCTACAGCGATCCTATTAGTGGTGATTCATGTAGCGGTGATGCTGTGAACTCATGACCCACTTGACTCGCGGGTATTATTCAGACGACGCGCAAGCCTGTATATTCCGAGCTTGGTTCCGCGATGTGTTATTGTATGAATAGGAGTAGGCCGCGCAAGCGCGTAGTTCTCATGTATTTAAGCAGCGAGTTTGCGACTGGAATAAACGGAATTCTCTCGCCCACTTCTCCTCCCTGCCATCACAGTTCCCTTAGTCATAGAAGTCACGGAGGTGGGCGACATCACACTTCGGGTCGCAGAGCTTCCTCTTCCGGGTCACCCGGGAAGGGGCTACTACGTCTTCGCTGGGAGAACCAGGATCTTCAGGGGGCATAAAGCAGACGGGTGGCCATTGCTGGCTCCAGTCACCGTCTCCTCCTTCGCACTTGCTGTAGACGATTGGGCTAGCTCGTCTCCTTCCTTTTATCGTCCATCAGGTTAGCTTCGGTGGTGAGATATTGCAGCTCCAGATTCGGCTTGTCAAGATCATAATTCTCCGGTGTGTATTCTTCAGCCGCGTATCGTTCAGGAGGGTATTGAAGCTCGGGCTCGGGCCTTTCTTCATACTCCCCAGTCTGATATTCTTCTGCCTTATAGTCTTCCGACGCGGGCTCTTCTTCGACTTCTTCAAACAAGTGGAGAGGCTTCGTCATCCTCGACGCGCCCCGCCTCGACCACTATGCCCTATCTCAGCTCTACAGCTTCGGCGAACCATCCCGAGCCCATGGATCTTGACGCGAGCGATGAACATGAGTCGGGACCCGCGCTAGCCGCCCGCCTCAGCCCGTTGTTACAACTGCAACGCGTCCGGGCACTTCGCGCGAGAATGCCGCAAGCCGTTGCGACGCTCGATAAACGGCGCGGAAAAGAGAATGGTGGTCGGACGCGTTAGGATGACGAAGCCTCCCACTTGTTTGAAGAAGTGGAAGAAGAGCCGGCGTCGGAAGACTATAAGGCAGAAGAATATCAGTCTGGGGAGTATGAAGAAAGACCCGAGCCCGAGCTTTAGCGAAATGTGTAGAATACGTGTGGTACTTCCAAATTCCTGTCATATGCGTGTAATTGTCACCATGTCGTCATTCAGTATAGTGCTCATGCTGCATTATTATTATCGAGTCAAGAACAACATACAGCGATCTGACTCGCTGTAGAGTGGCGCGTATGATTCGTGGAAATTGTCTCCAGACATTTCAATCGACGTCTATCACCATTTGGCCACGATCAAATAACAAAGAGGCAACTGCTAGACTTTCTCCCAACGGGCATTGAGCCTTTCAACGAACTCGTCTTGCGTGTTGACAATGGTTACAGGGCGACCGGAGAGCCGGCGCAAGGAGAGGAACCCCTCTAGCTTGGTGTCGTCGCCATCTAACAATAGCAATTGGAGCGCCGGCAATACTTCGGTGACCATATCCTCGGCGATGTCTTCGAGCGTACAAGCAATGTACCCTGCCGCCTTCCCAGGTACGTCCATCACCTCCACAGCAGGGAACAGGCGGAGGAGCGGAAGCATATCATCTACACCATATTTCCCAAGGACGGAGAGATGAGCCACATTGGAGAGCATAGGGACGAGTTGACCAAGTACACGGGCCATGTCCGGAGCTGTGAATCCTTCGAACTCCGGGTCCGAGATTATCAAGGAATGATGGGCTTGAGGACATTCACCTTGTGGACGATCGAGTTGATGTAGAAATCGGAAAAGCCTACTCGCGCACGCTTGAACTGGGAACGCTTGATGAACTCTGGAAATCAGGGAGCTTGAACATCCAGTTCGGAGTATTCGATTCTGACGTCCTCGACTCGAGGCGTGTCAATTTGGACCATGAGTTCGTCCAAGTACTTGCTTCCACCTTGGAATTCAAGCTTGGTGAGAGCGGGAAGGATAGCACACGATTGGGGACTCGGATCCATAGGGCTGCCCCATCGTCTATAGGGAATGGGGAATCTAATGGAAAGGGTTTTGAGCCTGGTCAACCCGACCAGTCCTCCAACTATCTCTTCCGGTAAAATGTGTCCCCACGGGGGAATATTGTCGAGTCGGAGGGAAACGAGGTCACGAGCTGACAAAAGGAGCTTTGGTAGGTCTAGAAGGCCGACGTCTACTAAGGAGAGATGTTGTAGGCATGGGGCAGACCCGCCCAAAAATCTTTTGGAAAGGTAAGGCGTGTCCCGGTCCTTGTTTCCCGTAAGCTTTAGATGTGTCAGCAACGGATATGGCACCTCCATCGCCGTGACCGCCTCGACCACCTTTGAGCTCGCTATGTCAAGATCAATGCGGCGTACACGATCAGGGTGCCCGAGTGCAGCAACAAGATCATCCTCATCCTCCTGAATGTAGTATTGAATGATAAGGGGAAACTCTGGCCAGAGACTGAGATCCTTCCTGAACGGCATTCCCCTTGTGCAGCAAAGGTGTAGATCGAAATAGCGTGGTGATGCATATATGATTTGTCGCCATCTTTGGCAGACCTGCACCAGTCCTTGCCATTCCCACATGCATAGGGTGGGGTGCTCATAAGGGTCTAATAGACAGATAGCAAATATTTCCCGAAAGATATCATCTGGGAGGATGTTGATTGTTGCTACATGTACATGTCTATTACTCTCTTCTGTGCCATGCCACTCAGTACACCACGCGAGTTCCAACCAGAATTTAGACACGTACCATCAGTACGAGCCATTTCTATTTTCAAGGTTTTGCAAGGGTCGTGTGTCACTGTTGAAGAGGTCCCAATGCTAGGGGAGAGTCGAGCATGTATGTGGCTGTTGAACGTTGATCAGGCGGGCTCATCATGATCAGCAAATCCTCGTGAAAGTTATGACCCAATATGACGTATTACGGTTATACGGTTTTAGTCGACCTAATAGCCTCAGACTGTCCTTTCTGGGCTGTCGCCAACACAATGCAAGCTATGTCTGCACGGGATGAGCCGAGCGATCAATATCGATCAATGGTTGGAGCCCGAGTTCGAGACCGATGCCCCTACACGGCCAGACGGTGGAACTGTCCTGAGGCTGGCCTGGGAAGAGTAGCCTCAGGATGCTCTAGTTACAACCTACGGTGATTTTTGGCCACCGGATGGCAGGATGAACAAGAAATATAATTGTGTTGGTGGATACAAACTCTGTGGGCTGGTAGTCGTTGAGCCTACAGTTGGTTCCGGTTGCGACTGAGTACCTTGCAGAAGCAGGACAGAGTTGGCAAATCCCTCACCCCTCGGTTATCTGAGATTGTACCATGGGATGGTTCTAGGTCCTGCTTACGGATACATACTAAATCACACTCAGGTTGAAGCAAAGGCAACCTGAGGTTGTCATTCCGTCCAAGATCAGTTAGCGACAAATTGATCCGCACACTGCCTTGGGTTTCATCGAAATTTCATCCTTCGGCTATCCTGTGGACCAAGCACGAACACCACATCATACACGGGTCCACAGCGGCGGCCTCCCTTTTTTTTTTTTTTTTCAGATTTATTGCACACCTCGCTCGCTATGTATGATACGACAAACAGCAGTCTAGAAAATGAACTAATGGGGTATAGAAATAACTGGTTGGCACAGAATGGCGAGCGATAATAAACTACTGAAAAAGGTGTGGGGAGAGCTCAAAGTTGAAGATGATGGGGAGGGGTGGTTGGTGGTTGACGAAAACTAGGTAAAAGACAGCACCGAAAAACAGCTCCTGGGAAATGTCCAGGAGATGTTAACTCAGTAGGTAGACACCACAGTGTTCTTGATAAGTACTGGTGTTACGATCGGACTCATCGGTACGGACTGCGTTCTCATGGGGTTCTGACTACCCTAGTATTAGTCAGGGACAGTCGTATCAGTCAGCTTGTCGTGGTTATCACATGTCGCGTGGTGTGGACTTGACTCATACCTAGGATAGCTGTAGTAGGGTTCGAGCTACTATCGCTATAGGGTACCTTACATTCCGGAGGAGCTTCAAAGCTCCTCGTCAATTGTATATCTAGTGGATAGTACGAAGACCGAGCTCCTTAGCTTGGTCTTCTTGAATCCTTATCTGGCTCTCGTCACCTCTCTCCTCGTCTGCCTTCTCCTCGCTTCTTGCCTTCTATCGCGTCTGGCCTTGGTAAGGCAGATCGCCCAGCGACACGTACGCCTGGTGGACTTCACCCCAGTGCTGGTAGCAGTCACGTTCCTCTTAAGGTCGTGTACTCATATTCGCTAAGTCGTCCTTCGCATATCAAGCCACTCTGTCATCGCTCAAGTCGAGCATCGTTAGGACGGGCCTAATGCAACATTAAGACCAAGCTAACCTCACCAACGACACGGTGGCGTCCACAACAAGAGATCGGTGGGACTGGAATCAAGTCCAATCATATACCATCCCCAGCAGAGGAGAACGGAACGTCCCCACGCGCTATCTAAAGGCTGCTAGGTGGAGGACGCACAGAGGAGAAACCGGATACTTCGTTGACTTCCCTAATCGACCAAGTCGGTTCTACCCAGTTGAGTTCAACTCCGAACATACTTGTTGGTGTATACTCGCAACAAACGACACAGGAGTACGAACGGTGGTCAGACCAACCACACGAGAATATCGGTGCGATATCCTAGAAAGCGAAGTGGTTCCCCAAGCAAGAGTGGGACCTATCGACGGTGCGACTACCACAAGCACCACGGAAGAAGGAGGCTCCGGATCAGACCGAAGCAGCGAAACGTCAGAAGAAGATCACCTCTCCCAGGTGAACGCGGAAGAAGAAGAAGAACTAGCAAACCTAGCAGGAGGGATTACGCTTAACGAAGCGCCCCAAGCTGAGCAAATCATTGTTCACCCACCAAACGAAATGACAACCACCCAGTTAGAACCAACATACGCACTTCAAGTGGACCCGGTACAACTACCGCAAGACGGAGTCCCAGAAGATCTACTCCCCATCGACCCCAGCACAGGACATCGGATGACCGCAGACGACGCGGCTCTCATGAGGGCCATCGGACCTGACGAACCAGACCCTCCCGAAGGAGGAGGGCCACCTAGAAGAGGCCCAGACGGAGGCCACCCGCATGGAGGAGGAGGAGGACACGGAGGCGGAGGAGGACCACCCGGAGGAGGCGGACTCCCGGGGATGGCTCCCATAGGTAACCCACCTCGATCGTCAGATAGACTCCAAGGCAACCCACCTATGGTCTTCAACGGAGACCGCACCAAGGCCCTGCAGTTCAGAGCACAGTGGAACCTCTATCAAGGAGTCAATAGTACGAGCGACATCATGCGCAACTACTACCGCCGATCACTCCTGTTCCTCGGCTATATCCAGGGGGAGACAGTTAACGAGTGGGTGATGTATATGACCGACTGGCTGATGCGCCAAACGGAGGCTGGATTCCCTGAACACACTCGACGCCTCTGGGAAGAGACCCTTCGCGCCTTCACCAGACGATTCGCCAATACCATGGAAAAGGAGCAGGCGCAGGCGGAGCTGCGCAAAGGCGTCCACATGAAGGACGGAGACATTGACAGCTACGTGGCTACCTTTGAACGCCTAGCCCGACAAGCTGACTACAACCTCGATGCCCCTCAAACGCTGGACCTGTTCACGGCAGGACTGCCAAGGGCGTTATTTGCCAAGGTCTACGAACAGTACGAACCCGCCACATTCGAAGCATGGAAACAAGCGGCGATGAAGAAGCAACAGCAGTACATGCATCTACAGGCACGTCTCAACTCACTAAAAACCCCCACTCCGAGGACTACTCCACGCCCTAGTCCATGGGGGAACCCCCAGAGCGGATGGGCACCAAGGAACCTCCCCCATCACCAGAACCCCAACGCGATGGATACCTCCGCGGATAGGACGCGAGCGCGAGGTGCAGAAGCAGAAGACACCCAGGGGAGGCTCGCCGGAGCAGAGTTCATACTCGACCGACAAAGGCCACCCTACCCGCCCAGAGGAGGGCCAAGAGGGCGAGGCAGGGGAAGGGGACTGCCCCGAGACGCAAGGGAAGTGATCTGCTACACCTGTAACCAGAAAGGACACTTCAGCCGCGACTGCCCACAGTATCGCAACAACGCGCAGAACAGTGGTAGTAGGAGGTCAGAAACAGACTACTACGCTCAAGAACCAAGAATACAAGCGCGCGCAGCGGTAACTCCGCAACAACAAGCCCAGGAGTGGCTCCAGGGAGTAGCCGGGGCACCAGACGAAGTAAAGGACCTGGTCCTCCAAGAACTGTGGGGAAAAGAGGGTTTTCCAAACGCCTGAACCCGTCGGCCTGGGTGAGGGCGCTCCGTTGTAATTCTGTAATAATCACACGCTACCGATCGTTGAGAATTCCAGTTTCCGTTCGAACAAGTTACAACATGGCCGAAGTAAAAGCACTGGTGGACTCGGGAGCCACGGACAGCTTCATTAAACCCGCGTTCGCGAAACGAATGGGGATTGGTCTCAAAGAGTTGGAGACCCCCAAAAAGATATGGAACATCGACAACTCCGAGAACAAAGCAGGACTAATCACACACTGCGCAGATCTCGACGTACAAACCAAAGGAACCCACAAAACGATGAGGTTCCTACTCACAGACACAGGGAACGAAGACATCGTCCTCGGATACCCATGGCTGGCCGCCTACGAACCACAGATCAGTTGGCAACACGCCGTCATCAAAGAGGACGCCTATCCAGTGGTCCTTCGAACCACACATCCAGAGGAGAGAGGGGTAACCATCGCATTCGCCCCTACCGAGTTCACCGAAGACGAGAAGCGCCATGCCGTGCAACAGCTCTACAACGAATGGGAGACAATCAGGGCACGCACCACCGCCACGGAGCTGGCCATCGAAGCACAGCAGTTCACCGGCACGACAGAAATCCCAGAAGAGTATGCGGACTTTGCCAAGGTGTTCAGCGAAGAAGAATCACACCGCTTCCCACCCTCGCGACCTTGGGACCATGCCATCGAGTTTAGGAAGGACGCCCCGACCGCCATCGATTGTAAGATCTACCCCATGTCACGCGACGAAGACATCGCCCTCCGCAAATTCCTTGACGAACAACTAGAAAAGGGGTACATTCGACCATCGAAGTCCCCTTACGCGTCGTCCTTCTTCTTCGTCAAAAAGAAGGATGGGAAGCTGCGACCGGTTCAGGACTACCGAAAAATTAACTCGTTCACCGTGCGTAATCAATACCCCCTGCCGCTCATACAGGAGCTCATCACGGACCTGGGTAATGCGGACATCTACACTAAGCTCGACGTCCGCTGGGGGTACAACAACGTCCGCATTAAGCAAGGTGACGAAGAAAAGGCCGCCTTCAAAACGCGCCACGGGTTCTTCGAACCACTCGTCATGTACTTCGGCCTCACCAACTCGCCGGCCACCTTCCAGGACATGATGGACTCCCTCTGTGGCCCCACCATCAGCAAACACGAGCTGTTGGGTACCACCATTCGCGTCTACATGGACGACATTGGCATCGCCTCTCGAAACGGCCGAGCAGGCCACATCGCAGCTGTACGTGACATACTCCAGATCGCAAAGGACAATGACTTGTACTTCAAACCAGAGAAATGCGTCTTCCACGCGCCGGCAATCGATTACCTGGGGGTAATCCTTGAAAAGGGGGTGACACGCATGGACCCTGTTAAAGTGGCCGGCATCCGCAACTGGCCAACACCAACCACGGTCAAACAAGTCCGCTCTTTTCTCGGATTCTGCAACTTTTATCGCCTCTTCATCAGAGGATTCGCCACATACGCACGACCACTAAACCGATTGACGCGGAAGGACACAGAGTGGCAATGGGGACAAGCAGAGGAAGACGCCTTCATAAAGCTCAAAACGCTGGTCACAAGCGAACCAGTACTGGCACACCCGGACCTCACAGAACAATTCGAGATGGAAGTGGACGCATCAGGCTTCGCGGTGGGTGCCGTACTCCTACAACGCAAAGAGGACGGTAAACGACACCCCATAGGCTATTACTCCGCGACACTTAACGAAGCAGAACGCAACTATGACATCTATGACCTGGAGCTACTCGCCATCGTCAAAGCTTTCCGCCACTGGAGACCCCTACTCGCAGGCTCCCCACATAAAACCAAGGTATTCTCCGACCACCTCAACCTGCAATACTGGAGGTCACCACAGAGAATAAGCAGACGCATCGCAAGGGAAGTACTAGAACTATCCGAATACGACTTTGAGATTCACCACATCAAGGGAACGGCCAACGGAAGAGCAGACGCGCTCTCCCGAAGACCAGACTATGACCAAGGAGATAACGACAACAAGGACGTAGTGGTCCTCCCCGACGCGCTCTTCGTGCGAGCCACACAGGTTGAGGCTGTCATGCCAAACACCCTGACAATAGAACCCGGAGAGATGGAGCGACCGGACGCAACATACCATCAAGACGAAGACTACCTTCGCCCATGGATAGATGCACACCGGCTAAAGAGGATCGAAGGCACTTGGTACAAAGACGGAAGACGAGTGGTGACTGGCGGACTATATGACAAGAGAAGTATCATCTCCGCTCACCATACACCACCAGTTTACGGACACCCAGGTATTAACAAAACCTCGCAACTGGTGGGACGCTCCTACTGGTGGCCAAACCTCGCCCAGGATGTCTTAGACTACGTTAAGGGATGCGCCGAATGTCAGAGGCACAAGGCCAACAACCGACCAACCCGAGCACCACTGTCCCCGATCTATCCGAACCCTGAGGCGCTCCCCTTCGAAACTATCGCCCTTGATTTCATCACCAAGTTACCCCAGTCGCAGGGGTTTGACTTCAATCCTCACCATCACAGATCACGACTGTACAAAGGCGGCCGTCTTCATCCCCTGTCAAGAGGAAATCACCGCAGAGGGAACCGCTGCCCTATACGCTAAGCATGTCTTCCTACGATTCGGACTCCCCTCCAAGGTTATCAGTGACAGAGACCCACGCTTCGCATCCAAGTTCACGCGAGAACTGTGCAAAATCTTAGGAATTTCACAGAACGTCTCCACCGCCTATCACCCCCGAACAGACGGACAATCAGAACGGACTAACCAATGGCTCGAACAGTATCTCCGCTTCTGGACCAACGAAAGGCAAGACAACTGGGCGGCTTATCTCCCTATAGCGGAATTCACGCACAACAACTGGCCCCATGAGACCACCAGGAAGTCCCCTTTCTACCTCCTAATGGGGTACAATCCGCGCGCTGATTGGATTGATAGGCCATCGCCCATACCCCAAGTGGCGCTGAGAATCGACCAATTCCAGGAGGCCAGAGCGCAGGCCAAGGCCCTCCTTATCAAGGCACAGAAGTCGTGGGTCAAGCACAAAGACACGCCCAAGTACAAAGAAGGGGACCTCGTGTGGCTAGAAGGACGCCACCTGCGCACCAACCAGCCAACCACCAAGCTTGCGCCCAAAAGACATGGCCCCTTTAGGGTCGCACAGGTGATGTCCCCTGTCAACTATCGCCTCGAACTTCCCACACAGTGGAGTATCCACCCGGTGTTTCACACCGACCTTCTCACCAGATACCACGAGACCGCAACACATGGGCCTAACTACCAGCGCCCACCGCCGGATCTAGTAGAAGGGGAAGAAGAATACGAGGTCGAGAAGATTCTAGACTCGCGAAGGTTCGGAAGAACGCGGAAGCTGCAGTACCTCGTGAAATGGAAGGGGTACCCAGACTCGGAGAACCAGTGGGTCGACCGGAACGAGGTATTCGCCGACCAGGCCATCCGGGACTTCAAAGCATTGAACCCCGCCCGGGAAACACATATAAGAGGAGCCCACTACGAGCTGAGTCCCCCAGCAACTCTTGCTACCTCTTCACATCCTGTCTACCTCCGCATCATGTCCGCCTGCTCTCTCCCGTCGCAATCCACCATCGACGCCGTCACCAAGGCCCTATCCACCACCCATGGGCCCGCCACCCGCGAGGACGCCCTCACCGTCCTCCGAGCCTTCCCAGACCCCACCATTGGGGGAAGCGCCGACTCCCCCGGTGCGCAACCTCTCACCTACGAAGCGGCACCCGAAGAAGAAGAGCGTGCCCTACTCGAGGGCCAGGCCGCAGATAGCCTCGTTTCACACCCTGACGGACACGGTGACGGTGAACCTGTCCAAGTACCACACCGAGTTCGGGCCCGTGCGGCCGTGGAAGGAGGTGGTGAAGGAATGGAGGGACGAGCAACTGAGGAGGGCACAGCTGAGGCAGCAGCAGCTGAGGCATCGGCGCCTGATACAGCAGACTGGGGTCTGGACGAGGACGCTCCCCACGACTACCCAGCTACGCACCCCCTCATTTCCTCCACCACAGACACTGACAACCCACGCGAGACCCCCTACTCGCTCAACACCGACGGATCCCCCATGTACAAGCGGGACCTCGGGGTGTTGGGTGGTCCCACCCATCAGCCCCTCGCAGTCATCAACACACGAGTCCCCAGTGGCTTCAAGGCCAACACTGGCGCGGACTACCTCCCTTTCCGCATCGTCTCCCCCGACGGGGTTGAGCGCGAGGCCCGATACCACCAAGTGATCATGGGGCCGGACCCCCTGGTGGTGGGCATCATCGACGAGTCGGACAAGGTCTACGCTCGCCCCCTCTACGCCGCCCCCCACTACGTGTATGGCAGCAAACCCATGTACCCCGCCGCGGACATGGTCCTCTTCACAGAGGCCTTCGAAGACCGGGCGCGCGTCGACCGCTGCCTTGACTCCCTTCACGACCTCTCCCTCTCAGCGGAGGTCCATCGCTACCGCCTCGCCGACCGAGAGCAGCAGCGCCTTAACCAGCGCATCGACGACCTCATCGCCGCCCTAGGGGAGGTCCAAGGTAAGGTGGCAGGTAGTCGACGCCGGACTGGAGATGGCCAACGCGTTGGAGCGTATCGAGGATGAGGCAGGCACCATGGTGGATTACGAGCTGACGAAGAAGAAGACCCGCCGGGGCAGGAGGAGCGCCCAGCAGCCACAGCGCACGCGGGTTCGCTACGAGGAGGAAGGCTTTGGAGCGTCGGGGCGTCGCACCTGAAAAGGGGGTGATGTTACGATCGGACTCATCGGTACGGACTGCGTTCTCATGGGGTTCTGACTACCCTAGTATTAGTCAGGGACAGTCGTATCAGTCAGCTTGTCGTGGTTATCACATGTCGCGTGGTGTGGACTTGACTCATACCTAGGATAGCTGTAGTAGGGTTCGAGCTACTATCGCTATAGGGTACCTTACATTCCGGAGGAGCTTCAAAGCTCCTCGTCAATTGTATATCTAGTGGATAGTACGAAGACCAAGCTCCTTAGCTTGGTCTTCTTGAATCCTTATCTGGCTCTCGTCACCTCTCTCCTCGTCTGCCTTCTCCTCGCTTCTTGCCTTCTATCGCGTCTGGCCTTGGTAAGGCAGATCGCCCAGCGACACGTACGCCTGGTGGACTTCACCCCAGTGCTGGTAGCAGTCACGTTCCTCTTAAGGTCGTGTACTCATATTCACTAAGTCGTCCTTCGCATATCAAGCCACTCTGTCATCGCTCAAGTCGAGCATCGTTAGGACGGGCCTAACGCAACAACTGGAGTCCAAAGGTAGGTGTCAACATTGCCCGTGACAACGGGGATGAAAAAGAGGGACAGACGCACATTAGCAGCACCCTGAAGGTGTCAATATACATTCCCGCAGCCACACCCCCAGGAACACCCTTGATCAGACCGCCAAAGTCAAAAGCTTAGAGGGGTGGTCGTGGTCGTGGTACAAGCCCATGTGAGGTGGCACGTCGTGTTTAAAACCAAAGTAAAGAAGCCAGAGAATTGGCAAAGGGAAGCTGTGAACTGGAAGCTGTCAGTAATGATGCGAGCCACAGCGTATTCGGAGAGAGAGACTGTGGAGACATGACAGACGACCTATGTATTGTGATGTGGCAGACGACGGACCGGGTTCTCGATAACCGGAGTGCCAACACAGTTCAACCTCAGGTTGTTCTTGCCAGCGTCCCCAGGTGCGGCTCAACACTAAGCACCTGCCGAAAATGGTAGGTCCTCGGGTCAATCCGGCAACCATGCGACGTTCAATTTGAGGTCAGACCGCAGTTTATATCAATATCAAAACAGTGTTCGCTTTCATTTATTAACTACAGAGTGCATCTGATTGAAAACGCGGTGGTTTTTGGCCAGAGCAACCTCAGGACGGTTTCACCGTTTGGCCGTGTACATTGCGCCACACCTTGCGCCACACCGGAGCTGGACCCGTGGGAAGTCTCCGTAAGTGGAAACTCTCGAGCTTCCAGTTTGCAAAAGACCATGCCGTTATCGAACACCCTCTATTTCGGTCTAAAGGCACGGTTACTATTCTCTCATCTGTGAAACCGAGAAGTGTTTAGAGGTGTCTAGGGCATTTCCTAAATGGTTCTGACCCATTATATTGCCGTGATATCGACGAATCGACTCCCCCGTGCAACGACGCCAATCACCACATCCAACCCGACGCTCATGCGTGGCCAGTTGAAACAATCAACCACAATTCTGGGAAGGAGAACTATCATGAGAACCGGATCAGACCCTAGAAAGCCCAACCAGAGGTAGGTGGTGGCCATCAGTTAGCGTGTAGTATATGTGTACAGCCGACTCCCTCACGAAGACTCGGACTGATATTGATGATACTCTCTATCGGAGCCAAGTTGAACGGGTATCGGTTATGGGCATTTGAACGTTATTACTGTACACAAAGTAACTCACAAAAGTTGGTCCAAGTGGCTTGGCTTCTGCATCTAGAAGATGATGTAAATTTGATGAATGTCATCATCGTACCGCATCAGTTCATGTTCGCACCATCGAACTGCGAGTCACTGAATGCGTTACATTAGATATAATTAGCGGCAGATCGACTCTAAACAGTATACATAGCAACCAGGCTATCGGTCTCGTACGTCGCCATCCAGACAAGCATTGATTACTCGACCCCCGCCGAATCTTAGTACATCATATCGGATATTGGTAATTGCATACGTATCGGTAGACATAGATTGTTGAAATTAGGATGAAAGGGTTGATTGTGCACATGGCTGTGCAGATTAATGGAAAGTGAGAGTACTAGCGAAATGGTGAGTCGTCTTGGTGGTGAACGCGGTCGCAATCGCACTCAACAAATGGGCGCTCGGACTCAGTTTCTATCGTGTGATACACCCGACTCACGGGCAAAACCTTCAAACGACCTGCAGCGAGGTATTATGTTATACAGATCATCCTCGTCAAAGTAGGGCCACGATGGAATGTAACAGAACTCCTGCACGTCCCAAAAGCGCAAGGACGCTCGTCAGACCCAATGTGGAAAATGGAGGATCAAGCGACGTACCCCAAGACCACAACCAGGCTCGCACCGCACCCACTCCGACCAATCAAGCCACACCATCAGCTCAGAGATGTGCCCATACGCCACTTCAGCAGCTTCCGTGGCTCCCGCCTCGTTTGCCGCTTCTACATCGAAGAACTCGGCCCAGACGAGAACCAGCCGTCGACATATCTCGTGAAGCGTGTTCTCCACTGCAGCGTGGATCCGTGCCTCCTGCGGCGTGAGTATGTCGAGAGGGATGAGCAAAGTCTGTGTCGTGGCACAGCGCTGCGCGACCGGTGCTGCCCAACTCAAGTTAGCCGATGCGGGCAGCTGCTGTGGGACGTCCGTTGTTGTGATATATGGCGCGAGCATGACGATCAGCTGCTCGCGTGAAACGGCAGCTCGCTCGAGCGCGTCCGCGAACGTCGTCGTATTCGGGGAGAGCAGGAGACGCAGATATTCGAGGCGACCAGCATAGCGCTCTGTGACGACGCGCACGATGCTGCCCCAGTCGATGCCGCTCCCTCCGTCTCTCTCGCGCATGAGTACCGTCCGCAGTTCGTCACGTACTTGTTCGGTGTCCAGTGCAGAAATCCCCTTCAAGCGAAGGTGCAACCTATCCTCGCCGTGCCGTGCTTCAACGAGGCTCGACAACGAAGGATCGTAAAAGGTGACGAGCCCCGAGTAGTCAGGGCGCAGGCGTGTTTCCCCGGGCGCGCGGTCGTGCCAAGTTCCCGTAACAAACGCCTCAAAGGCGTTGCGGCGCATGTCCGGGGGTGAGCCACGCCAGCCGGAAGGGAGCTTGGGTGGGCTGGGCTGGGGGAATGTCCCCGGAATGCCCGGGAGATGCCTGGGTAGGGTCGATCGGTTCAGGGGTATGAGATCGAGGGAAGAGACGACTTCCGTAGCGTCCAGAAAATCGCATATCATGGCCTCGCTACGATAGGTCAGCATTCCGGAGCAACGGGACATTCGGTGAGCATGCACACACAAATGAAACTCCATTCGAACGAAGCCATCCAGACCAAGTGGCCTACCCCAATCACACAGAGCCTCGATGCGCTCTATTTCTGAGAAGATCTTGTCCGGTCGGGGTCGCCCCCACAAGAGGACATCCTGAGAATCCAGGGGACCGTCCTTCATTTTTCCTGCACTCAATCCATCAAAGTACACAAGACGGAGATCGTGCTTTGCCTGCAGCGAGATCATATGGCAGGACCGAATGCACAATATGGCAGAGTGTTCAAAGTCAAATGCAACCCAATCAGGTGAAATTGGCATTTGAGGGTCGGCACGCCCGTGGTACAAGATTGTCCCTTTAGGGATTGTCGCGGGAATAAGACTGTGACCTGGCGTGTAAGAAGTAGCTCCGTGTGAGATCGGCGGGATCGGCACAGATCTAAAGTGGCGCACCATTTCTGCGGAGGGTGTTGGGCCATCGTTGTAGCAAGCCGCGTACGCTATTGAAAATGAGGTGGTGGGTGGAATTTGGGTTCGGGGGTAAGTTCCACTCCCGATCCGATCCAGGCGTCGGACTCTCGGGCTGTCCACGGAAGGCGGCCTGAGATGGACCATTGCTGGAACGAGAAAGGGCGGATGGGAGCACAAAGCTCGTTGTTGCTAGCAGGTACGGGAGGACACAGAGCAGTTGCCACATCATAAACGAAGGTGACTCTTGTTGACCGCTCAAAACGGACGCATGCCGGACGGTCCACTACTCCACAGCGTCGCTTATTCTGGGGACCTTGACGCGGACTGCCCCGCGATCATGGCTTCTGAAGATAGAATTTGTGCACGCTCATCCTGTCTCAAATTTATTATTACTTTCATCAATAGAGGGTTTTCATACCACTACATACTTTACAATGCTGGCAAACGGGGCGGGCAGTACAAGTTGTTGGACAGTGCAAAAGCGCCCATAAGAGGCCGCTGAGGTTAGGCCGGTTATGGTGGGTTCCGGGTCCGGGCCGTCGTCAACAGTGCACGCCGGTTGCACGCCCCTACATACCTGCACTGCATCATGTGTAACTTCAAGTTATTCTCCATCTGATACAGACCCGTGGGCCTGAAAGTCTGGGCAGGTCTAAGCTATGTTGGTAACTGCTCAGGCTTCTCAGGCCTGAGATATTAATATTTCAAGCCGAAAGCTACGAAAAGCCCGGCCAGGACAAGGGCCAAGATCACACACACAAGATTGTCGTTCATCCATTACTGTACCCCATCAGTTCGTTATCTGCACTACCGAACTGCGGGCCCTTGAATGTAATTGGCCAAGGCGGTAGTTCATTCTAGCCTGTGCATAGCAACTGAACTATCAGTCTTGTACATCGGTTCCCAGCCAAGCGTTGATGACTTGATCCCTGCAGTCCGAGTATATCATATCGGACATGGCATACACGTCGCTCATCTCCTGCAGACCTAGCTTGCTTTGAAAATATTCGACTGTACGTACGTCCGTGCAGACTAATGGAACGTGAGAGTACTAATGAATGGCGAGTCGCAATCATAATCAACAAATGGGCGCTCGGACTCAGTTTCTATCGTGTGATACACCCGACTCACGGGCAAAACCTTCGAACGAACTGCAGCGGGGTATTATGTTATATCGATCATCCTCGCCAAAGTAGGGCCACGATGGAATGTGACAGAACTCCTGCACGTCCCAAAAGCGCAAGGACGCTCGTCAAGCCCAATGTGGAAAATAGAGGATCAAGTGACGTACCCCAAGACCGCAACCAGGCTCGCACCGCACCCACTCCGACCAATCGAGCCACTCCATCAGCTCAGAGATGTGCCCATACGCCACTCCAGTAGCTTCCGTAGCTCCCGCCTCATCTGCCGCTTCAACGTCGAAGAACTCGGCCCAGACGAGAACCAGCCGCCGACATATCTCGTGGAGCGTGTTCTCCACTGCAGCGTGGATGCGTGCCTCCTGCGGCGTGAGTATGTCGAGAGGGATGAGCGAGGTCTGCGTCGTGGAACAGCGCTGCGCGACCGGCCCAGCCCAACTCAAGTTGTCCGATGCGGGCAGCTGCTGTGGGACGTCCGTTGTTGTGATATATGGCGCGAGCATGACGATCAGCTGCTCGCGTGCAACGGCAGCTCGCTCAAGTGCATCCGCGAACGTCGTCGTATTCGGGAAGAAGAGTAGGAAACGCAGATACTCGAGGCGACCAGCATAGCGCTCCGTGACAACGCGCACGATGCTGCCCCAGTCGATGCCGCTCCCTCCGTCTCTCTCGCGCGTGAGTACCGTCCGCAGTTCGTCACGTACTTTCTCGGTGTCCAGTGCGGAAATCCCCTCTAAACGAAGGTGCAACCTATCTTTGCCGTAGCGTGCTTCAACGAGACTCGACAACGAAGGATCGTAAAAGGTGACGAGCCCCGAGTAGTCAGGGCGCAGGCGTGTTTCCCCGGGCGCGCGGTCGTGCCAAGTTCCCGTAACAAACGCCTCAAAGACATTGCGGCGCATGTCCGGGGGTGAGCCACGCCAGCCGGATGGGAGCTTGGGTGGACTGGGCTGGGGGAGTGGCCTCGGGATGCCCGGGAGATGCCTGGGTAGGGTCGATCGGTCCAGGGGTATGAGATCGAGGGAAGAGACGACTTCCATGGTGTCCAGAAAATCGCATATCATGGCCTCGCTACGAAGGGTCAGCATTCCGGAAAAAACGAGACATTCAGTGATAGCATGTACACACAAATGAAACGCCATTCGAACGAAGCCATCCAGACCGAGTGGCCTACCCCAATCACACAGAGCCTCGATGCGCTCTATTTCTGAGAAGATCTTGTCCGGTCGGGGTCGCCCCCACAAGAGGACATCCTGTGAGTCCATGGGACCGTCGTTCATTTTCGCTGTACTCAATCCATCAAAGTATACAAGACGGAGATCGCGCTTTGCCCGCAGCGAGATCATATGGCAGGACCGACGGCACAATATGGCAGAGAGTTCAGGGTCAAATGCAACCCAATCAGGCGAAATTGGTATTTGAGGGTCGGTACGCCCGTGGTACAAGATTGTCCCTTTGGGGATTGTCGCGGGAATAAGACTGTGACCTGGCGTAGGAAGGAAATCGGAGCAGACCAGGGCAGATCCAAAGCGACGCACCATTTCTGCGGAGGGTGTTAGGCCATCGTTGTAGCAAGCCGCTTACGCTGTTGAAAATGAGGTGGTGGGTGGAATTTGGGTTCGGGGGCGAGTTCCACTCCCGATCCGATCCATGCGTCGGGCTCTCGCCCTGTCCACGGAAGGTGGCCTGAAATGGACCATTGCTGGAACGAGAAAGGACGGATGGGACAATGCCCGTGGTTGCTAGCAAGTACGAGAGGACACGGAGCAGTTGCCACATCATAGACGAAGGTGACTTGTTGACCACAACAGACGCTGATGCCCAGACGGTCACTACTGTACTCCACAGCGACGCTTGACCTTGATGGCCTCTGCTTGGGCCTCTGAAGATAGAATTTGTACACACTCATCCTGCCTCGTCTAATTTATTATTACTTTCGTTAGTAGAAAGTTTTCATACCACTACAAAGTTTACAATGGGCTGGCAAGTTTGAGATGTTGTAAGTCACAGTGCAAAAGCGCCCATAAGAGGTTAGGCCGGTTAAGGTGGGTTCTGGGTCCGGGCCGTCGTCACGCTCTATCATAGTACGCGCGGCCTGCACGGCATCATGTGTTGAAGTTATTCTCCATCTAATATAGACCCGTGGGCCTGAAAGCCTGGGCAGGCCCAAGCCACGTTGGTAACTGCTCAGGCTTCTCAGGCCTGAGATATTGATTTTTTTTCAAGCCGAAAGCTACGAAAAGCCCAGCCAGGACAAGGGCCAAGAGCACAAACACAACACTGTCGTTCATCCATTACTGTACCCCATCAGTTTCGTGTCCGCACTACCGAACTGTGGGCCCTTGAATTTAATTGGCCAAGGCGGTAGTTCACTCTAGCTAGTGCATAGCAACTGAACTAATGGAACGTGAGAGTACTAATGAATGTTGAGTCATCTTGGTGGTGAACACGGTCGCAATCAACAAATGAACCCTCAGACTCAGTTTCTATCGTGTGCCAACTCACGGGCAAAACCTTCGAACGAACTGCAGTGGGGTATTATCTTATACGGATCATCCTCGCCAAAGTAGGGCCACGATGGAATGTAACAGAACTCCTGTACGTCCCAAAAGCGCAAGGACGCTCGTCAAGCCCAATGTGGAAAATAGAGGATCAAGTGACGTACCCCAAGACCGCACCCGGGCTCGCACCGCACCCACTCCGACCAATCGAGCCACTCCATCAGCTCAGAGATGTGCCCATACGCCACTCCAGTAGCTTCCGTAGCTCCCGCCTCGTCTGCCGCTTCAACGTCGAAGAACTCGGCCCAGATGACAACCAGCCGTCGACATATCTCGTGGAGCGTGTTCTCCACTGCAGCATGGATCCGTGCCTCCTGCGGCGTGAGTATGTCGACAGGGATGCGCAAGGTCTGTGTCGTTGCACAGCGCTGCGCGACCGGTGTTGCCCAACTCAAGTTGACCGATGGGGGCAGCTGCTGTGGGACGTCCGTTGTTGTGATGTACGGCGCGAGCATGACGATCAGCTGCTCGCGTGCAACGGCAGCTTGCTCGACTGCGTCCGCGAACGTCGTCGTATTCGGGGAGAGCAGGAAACGCAGATACTCGAGGCGACCGGCGTAGCGCTCCCTGACGACGCGCACGATACTGCCCCAGTCGATGCCGCTCCCTCCGTCTCTCTCGCGCGTGAGTACCGTCCGCAGTTCGTCACGTACTCGCTCGGTGTCCAGTGCAGAAATCCCCTTCAAGCGAAGGTGCAACCTATCCTTGCCGTAGCGTGCTTCAACGAGACTCGACAACGAAGGATCGTAAAAGGTGACGAGTCCCGAGTAGTCAGGGCGCAAGCGTGTTTCCCCAGGCGCGCGGTCGTGCCAGGTTCCCGCAAAAAATGCCTCAAAGAAAGTGCGGCGCATGTCTGGGGGTGAGCCACGCCAGCCGGATGGGAGCTTGGGTGGGCTGGGCTGGGGGAATGTCCCCGGAAAGCCCGGGAGATGCCTGGGCATGGTCGATCGGTCCAGGGGAATGAGATCGAGGGAAGAGACGACTTCCATGGTGTCCGGAAAATCGCATATCATGGCCTCGCTATGACAGGTCAACATTCCGGAGAAAGAGACATTCGGTGATAGCATGCACGCACAAATGAAATGCCATTCGAACGAAGCCATCCAGACCGAGTGGCCTACCCCAATCACACAGAGCCTCGATGCGCTCTATTTCTGAGAAGATCTTGTCCGGTCGGGGTCGCCCCCACAAGAGGACATCCTGTGAGTCCATGGGACCGTCATTCATTTTCGCTACACTCAAACCGTCAAAGTATACAAGACGGAGATCGCGCTTTGCCTGCAGCGAGATCATATGGCAGGACCGATGGCACAATATGGCAGAGAATTCAAAGTCAAATGCAACCCAATCGGGTGAAATTGGTATTTGAGGGTCAGTACGCCCGTGGTACAATATTGTCCCTTTGGGGATTGTCGCGGGAATAAGACTGTGACCTGGCGTAAGAAGTAGCTCCATGTGAGATCGGCGAGACCGGCACAGATCTAAAGTGACGCACCATTTCTGCGGAGGGTGTTGGGCCATCGTTGTAGCAAGCCGCTTACGCTGTTGAAAATGAGGTGGTGGGTGGAATTTGGGTTCGGGGGCAAGTTCCACTCCCGATCCGATCCATGCGTCGGGCTCTCGCCCTGGAAGGCGGCCTGAGATGGACCATTGCTGGGACGAGAAAGGACGGATGGGAACACATGGCCCGTTGTTGCTAGCAGGTACGGGAGGACACAGAGCAGTTGCCACATCATAAACTTGAACGAAGACTCGGATGACTTGTTGACCGCGGCCAAAACAGACGCTTGATGCCCGGATGGTCACCGCTCCGTAGCGTCGCTTCAAGTTATTCGATGGAGACTGCCCCTCGAACATGGCCTCTGAAGATGCACAGAATTTGTGCACACTCATCCTGTCTCAGCTAATTTATTGACTTTCGTCAATCCGTGTTCATACCATACAATGGGCCGGCAAACGGTGCGAGCAGGTTGGGTTCCGGGTCCGGCCGTCGTTACCCCAGTTACAGTACCTGCATGACATCATATCTTGCATCATATGTAACTTCAAGCTATTCTCCATCTAATATAAACCGTGGCTGGGCAGGGTCCAAGCCACATCGGTAACTGCTCAGGCTTCTGAGGCCTGAGATATTTCAAGCTGAAAGCTACGAAAAACCCGGCCAGGACAAGGGCCAGGATCACAAAACACAACGTTGTCGTTCATCCATTACTGTACCCATCGGTTTCGCATCCGCACTACCGAACTGCGACTTGAATGCGATTGGACAAGGCGGTAGTTCATCCTAGCTGGCGCATAGCAATGAACTATCGGTCTTGTACATCGGTTTCCAGCCAAGCGTCAATGCCTTGATCCCTACTAGTATATCATATCGGACATTGCATACACGTCGTCCATCCCCTGCAGACGTAGCTTGCTTTGAAATGAGGAAAGCATTCGACTGTACGTGCGTCCGTGGAGACCAAGAAGAAGTGATGGCGAATCGTCTTATGGGTAAACGTGGTCACGAACGCGATCAATAAACGAGCCCTCGGACTTATTTTCCCTCGTGTGATACACCCGGCCTACGAGCAAAACCCTCGAACGATCTGCAGCGAGGTGTCAGGTCATTCGGATCATCTTCTTCAAAGTACGGCCATGATGGAACGTAACAGATCTCCTGTATACCCCAAAGCGCAAGGACGCCCATCAGACCCAATGTGAAAATACAGGATCAAGCGACGTACCCCAAGACCGCAACCGGGCTCGCACCGCACCCACCCCGACCAGTCGAGCCACACCATCAGCTCAGAGATGTGCCCGCGCCCCACTTCGATAGCTTCAGTAGCTCCTGCTTCATCTGCCGCTTCTACGTCGAAGAATTCGACCCATACAAGAACCACCCGCCGACATATTTCATGGAGTGTGTTCTCCACTGCGGCGTGGATGCGTACCTCCTGCGGTGTGAGTGTACCTAGCGGAATGAGCGACGTCTGGGTCGTGGCGCAGCGCCGCGCGACCGGTGCTGCCCAACTCAAGTCGGCCGACGCGGGCAGCTGCCTTGGGACGTCCGTGGATGTGATATATGGCGCAAGCATGACGAACAGCTGCTCGCGTGTAACGGCAGCTCGTTCGAGTGGATCCGCGCTCGACGTGTTTGACGAGAGCAGGAAACGCAGATACTCGAGGCGGCCCGCGTAGCGCTCCGTGACGACTCGCGCAATACTGCCCCAGTCGATGCCGCTGCCGCTGCCTTGCCTACGCGTGAGCACCGTCTGCAGCTCGGCACGTACTTGTTCGGAGTCTAGTGCCGAGATCCCATCCAAACGAAGGCGAGACCTATCCTTGCCATAGCGTGCTTCAACGAGGCTCGACAATGAAGGGTCATAGAAGGTGACGAGCCCGGAGTAGTCGGGGCGTACGCGTGTTTCCCCCGGCACGCGGTTGTGCCAAGTCCCCGAAACATATGCCTCAAAGACACTGCGGCGCATGTCTGGGGGTGAGCCACGCCAGCCGGATGGGAGATGGGGCGGACCTGGTTGGGGGAGTGGAAACGGCATGCCAGGGAGACGCTCGGGAATGGACGATTGGTTCTGGGGTATGACATCGAGGAAGGTGACGACTTCGGCGGCGTCCAGAAAATCGCATATCATGGCCTCGCTACGATAGGTCAACACCCCGGGGAAACGAGACATTCGGCAATAGCATGCACTCACAATCCAAACTCCATTCGAACGAAACCATCCAGGCCAAGTGGCCTACCCCAATCACATAGACCCTCGATGCGCTCTACTTCTGAATAGTACTTGTCTGGTCGGGGTCGTCCCCACAGAATGACATCCTGAGAATCCAGAGTACCGTCCTTCCTTTTTCCTGCACTCAAACCATCAAAGTATACAAGACGGAGATCGCGCTTTGCTTGCAGCGAGATCACATAGCAGGATTCAAGGCAAAGCAAGTAGGAATGTTCAAAGTCAAACGCAACCCAATCAGGTGAAATTGGCATTTGAGGGTCAGCACGCCCGTGGTACAAGATTGTCCCTTTGGGGATTGTCGCGGGAACAAGACTGTGACCTGGCGTAGGAAGGAAATCGGAGCAGACCAGGGCAGATCCAAAGCGACGCACCATTTCTGCGGAGGGTGTTGGGCCATCGTTGTAGCAAGCCGCTTACGCTGTTGAAAATAAGGTGGTGGGTCGAATTCGGATTCGGGGGCAAATTCCATTCCCAATCCGATCCAGGCGTCGGGCTCTCAGGCTGTCCACGGAAGGGGGCCTGAAGTGGACCGTCACTAGAACGTGAAGACACGGATGGGAGCACAAAGCCCGTCGCTGCTAGCAGGCACGGGAGGACACAACGCAGATGCCACATCATAAGTGAAGGTGACTGTTGGCTCAAAACGAACGTCGGACGTTCGGACAGGTCTAGTTGCTCCACAGCCGTCGCCTATCAGAGACTTCTTGCCAAGCTTCTTGCCCTGCGAACGTGGCTGGGGAGACTCGAAGATGCAAAGAACCTGTGTACACACGGCTTGTTGTCTGACTCACACAATCACATACAACGACATTGGACGTAATTCAATTGACTGCTTCACCAGGGTTTCACAGAGAGACCTCGCAAAGCGTGGCCTAACCCATGCTTAGATCTCATTTGTTTAAGCACAATGCCTCCGCGCCATATGCAAACAGCTACCGAGTTCTCACGAGAAGCAGTAGCAACTGTCTTCCGCTTGAAGCTTCATAAGATTCGTTGGTGAGCACATCGAGCTGTTTTTCTAGAACGGACTGGGCACTTTGAGTTACCCATGTGGTGAACAGTGCATACCGATCCCGGGCTCGGCCCGTCGCTGCGCCTTTAGCAATACCAATATGCGGTGGCTCTATTGCGATGTCCTTCTGAACCTGCCAGTGCTAGCAGCAACGGCGTTTGTGCCCCGATTCATGCCTTCGCGTTCTAGCGACAGTCTACTTCAGGACGCTATTCGAGCACCTCCCGAGAGCTCAACATCTGGGTCGCATCGGGGGTGGAATCTGCCCCCAAACCCTAATTCAACCTACCATCTCATTTTCAATAGCGTAGGCGGTTTGCTACAACGATGGCCCAACACCCTCCGCAGGAATGGTGCGTTACTACATAACTGACGTAAAGGTGTGCTCACTCCTTTCCTGCGCTAGGCCACAGTATTATTCCCACGACAATCCCCAAAGGGACAATTTTATACCACGGGCGCACAGACGGCCAAATCCCAAATACACCCGATTGGCTTGCGTTTGATTTTGAACATGCTTACTTATTCTGCCGTGGGCCTTGCTATGTGTTCTCGCTACAAGCAAAGCGCGATCTCCGTCTTGTATACTTTGATGGATCAAGTGCAGCGAAAATGAACGACGGTCCCATGGACTCACAGGATGTCCTCTTGTGGGGACGGCCCCAACCAGACAAGTGCTTCTCAGAAATTGAGCGCATCGAGGCTCTATGTAGTTGGGGAAGACCGCTTGGTCTAGATGGCTTCGTCCGGATGGTGTTTCATTTGTGCGTGTATGCTATACCTAAATACGACGTCACCCGTGGTGCTGACTCATAACAGTGAGGTTATGATGTGCGATGTTCTGGATCCCATGGAAGTTGTCACCTTCCTCAATCTCATACCCAAGAATGAAACGACCATACCAAGGCGTTTCCCTGGCATTCCGTTTCCACTCCCCCCACCTCCTCCATCCAAGCTCCCGACCGGCTGGCGTGGCACACTACCAAGTGGACGCCGTAGTTCCCGGGAGGCATATATCGCAGGAAGTTGGCACGACCGCGCGCCGGGAGAAACACGCGTGCGCCTGGATCACTCTGGACTCGTCACCTTTTACGATCCTTCATTATTGAGCCTCGTCGAATCACGCCATGGAAAGGATAGATTGCACCTGCACTTGGATGGGATCTCGGCATCAGATTCCGAGCGAGTACGTACCGAGCTGCAAACCGTACTCGCACGTGGGCCAGGCGGAGGGAGTGGCGTCGACTGGGGCAGCATCGCGCGAGTCGTCACGGACCGTTACGCCGATCGCCTCGAGCATCTGCGCTTCCTACTTTCGCCAAATACGGCGACGTTCGCGGACTCACTCGAGCGAGCTGCCGTCGCGCGCGCGCAGCTGTTCGTCATGCTCGCGTCATATGTCACAACAGCGGACGTCCCAGAGCGGCTTCCCTCGTCGGCTAACTTGAGTTGGGCAGCACCGGTCGCGCTGCGTTGCGCCACGGCACAGACGTCGCACATTCCGCTGGGCGTGCTCACGCCACAGGAGGTACGGATCCATGCGGCAGTCGAGAACACGCTCCATGAAATATGTCGACGGCTGGTTCTGTTGTGGGTGGAGTTCTTCGACGTGGAAGCGGCAGACGAAGCGGGAGCTTCGGAAGTTCTTGAAATGGCACGTGGGCACATATCTGAGCTGATGGCGTGGCTTGACTGGCCGGAGTGGGTGCGGTGCGAGCCCGGTTGCGGTCTTGGGGTACGTCGCTTGGTTCTCTGTTTTCCCAAGTAAGAACTAACGGGCACGTTGGCGGCGAACAGGAGACTTGTTACGCTCCATCGTGGCCGTTTTTACAAGAAGATGATCCGTATGACATGACACCTCGTTGCATATCGCTCACACATGCGGCCCATTAATGATACCCGCATATTACATCATCTTCTTTCTCTCTCTTTCTACTTTTGTGGGTACGGATCTAGCAAAGCGCCTGTCAACACTTTTTTTTAAATCACAGCGCGCGCGATCCTAAACCAGAAATCCTATTTATGTCAGCGGACTTACTTCCCTGATTATCGGGTCAGAGTAGAGAATACTGTATGGTTACTTGTAGGTGGTGAGAATATATATATTAGGGTCCAAAGAGAAGGAAAAGGTCTATGGAGCAGTTATCTTGTAATTCTCGGTCTGCAAGTGTTGTGGGAACATACATTCAATCTCAGCCTCCCTTCGGGCTGTCAAGCGCCCCGTACCAATGTTTCGGTTTCAGAATGTCGACTAGCAGTGTGATTTTAGACTGGGACTCCACTCCCAACAGTACAAAGAGAAAGGAAGCCATATAATATGCGGGTATCACTGCTCAGTCATGTCTTTGAGTGATACACAACGAGGAGTCATGTCATATGGGTCACCTCCCACTGGGAACGGCCACGAAGGAATGTAACAAACCTCCTGTTCACCACCAACGTGCCTGTCAGTCGTCGCAAAATGAAATAGAAGACCAAGCGACGTACCTCAAGACCGCATCCGGGCTCGCACCGCACCCACACAGACCAATCAAGCCACGCCATCAGCTCAGAAATCTGCTCATGCGCCATTTCAGAGGCGTGTGTAGCTCTCACCTCGTCTGCCGCTTCAATATCGAAGAAATCGACCCACACAAGCACCAGTCGCCGACATATTTCTTGGAGCGTGTTCTCAACTGCAGCATGGATGCGAGCCTCCTGCGGCGTGAGTATGCCCAGCGGAATATGCGACGTCTGCGTCGTTGCGCAACGTTGCGCGATCGGCGCTGCCCAACTCAAGTCGGCCGATGCGGGAAGCCGCTCTGGGACGTCCGTTGTTGTGATATATGGCGCGAGCATGACGAGAAGCTGCGCGCGCGCAATCGCAACGCGCTCGAGTACGTCCGCGGACTTCGCGTTTGACGAGAGAAGGAAACGCAGATACTCGAGGCGACCAGCGTAGCGCTCCGTGATGACTCGTGCGATGCTGCCCCAATCGACGCCGCTCCCTCCGTCTTGCTCGCGCGCGAGCACTGTTTGCAGCTCGGCACGTACTCGCTCAGAATCGAGTACCGAAATTCCTTCCAAACGAAGGTGTAACCTATCCTTGCCGTGGCGCGATTCGACGAGGCTAGTCAGAGAAGTATCGTAAAAGGTGACGAGCCCCGAGTAGTCCAGGCGGACGCGTGTTTCTCCCGGCACGCGGTCATGCCAACCCCCCGCGAGATATGCCTCGAGGAAACTGCGTTGGTCACTCGGGAGTGAGCCATGCCAGCCTGATGGAGGGTTGGATAGAGGTGGTAAAGGGATCGGAATGGGGAGCTTTGGAAGGGGCGGAAAGCCCGGGGGAGGCCTGGGTATGGCCAGCGTTTGGCTCTGGGGCAAGAGACGAAGGAAGGTGACGACTTCCATGGGGTCCAAAATATCGCATATCATAACCTCGCTATCGTAAGTCAGCATCCGAAGCAGAGCATTCAGTAATGGTATGCACGCACAAATGAAATTGCATTCGAACGAAACCATCTAGACCAAATGGCCTGCCCCAATCACATAAAGCCTTGATGCGCTCCAGTTCTAAGAAAGCCCTGTCCGGTCGAGGTCGTCCCCACACGATGACATCCTGAGAATCCATAGGGCCGTCCTTCATTTTCGTTGCGCTCGATCCATCAATATATACAAGACGGAGATCGCGCTTTGCTTGCAGCGAGATCACATAGCAGGACTGACGGCAGAACAAGTAGGCGTGTTCAAAGTCGAACGCAAGCCAATCGGGTCCATTTGGGATTCGACCGTCCGTGCGCCCGTGGTATAAAATTGTCCCTTTGGGAATTGTCGCAGGCACAAGACTGTGGCCTAGCGAGTGTGGGCACACCCTTACGTGAGATGGGTGAAAATGTAACGCACCATTTCTGCGGAAGGTGTTTGGCCACCGTTGTAGCAAACCGCTTACGCTGTTGAAAATGAGGTGGTGGGTCGAATTCGGGTTTGGAGGCGAGTTCCACTCCCGATCAGACCCATTGCTCCCAGACAGCACTCGAAAAGTGGCCTGAAGTGGACCGTCGTCAGAACGAGAAGGCGTAGATGGGAGTACAAAGGCCGTTGCTGTTAGTAGGAACGAGAGGACATAGAGTAGTTTCCGCATCATGGTGGTAGATGGACAGCCGATAAGGGCGGTAGAACGACGACTCGGACCACTGAAAGCGACTCGGACGCCCAGTGTCACTGCTCCGCAGCATCACTTATCGGAGACTGCAGCCTGAGCTTTCCGCCCTGGAAAATACTCGAGACTTGAAGTTTGAATGCATATTGAATTCGTGCACACCCATTTTGTGGTCTTGTCTGTCTACCAGTTGAGAGTGGCCGATTCTATTACAATGGGTTACAAAACGGGACTAGTCTGGAGAGTACTGTATCAACCCGATAATGATCAGTGGGCGAGCGATAAGAGGACGGGTGTAATAAGCTAACCTTAAAACACTACCAAACTCGAATGACCATGATGGCAAGCTATAGCAACTTGAAGCACTCAGGCTCCTTAATTCGTGAGAGGCTCCTAATCAATCACGTGTGATTTCCCACACCCAACTTTAGCGCCAGCCGGCGTGCCCCAGACTGCGCCGCAATCATGGATGCCTTTGAGGCGCTTGATACGGGAACTTGGCACGACCGCGCGCCTGGGGAAACACGCGTGCGCCCTGACTACTCGGGGCTCGTCACCTTTTACGATACTTCTCTGACTAGCCTCGTCGAATCGCGCCACGGAAAGGATAGGTTACACCTTCGTTTGGAAGGGATTTCGGTACTCGATTCTGAGCGAGTACGTGCCGAGCTGCAAACGGTGCTCGCGCGCGAGCAAGACGGAAGGAGCGGCATCGTGCGCGTCGTCACGGAGCGCTACGCAGGTCGCCTCAAGCATCTGCGTTTCCTGCTTTCGTCAAACACGTCGAACGTGGATCTACTCGAGCGAGCTGCCGTTGCACGCGAGCAGCTGTTCATCATGCTCCTGCCGTATATCACGACAACAGACATCCCAAAGCGGCTTCTCCCGTCGGCTAACCTCAAGCTAGGCAGCACCTGTCGCGCTGCGCTGCGCCGCGACGCAGACGTCGCACATTCCGCCTGACATGCTCACGCGGCAGTCGAGCACACGCTCCATCAAATTTGTCAAAGGCTGATTCAATTCTTCGACGTAGAAGCGGCAGACGAGGTGGGAGCTACGGGAGCTCTTTAAATGGCGCGTGACCACATCATCTCTGAGTTGATGGCCTGGCTTGACTAGCCAGAGTGTGTGCGGTGCGAGCCCGGTTGCAGTCTTGAGGTACGTCGCTTGGTTATCTGTTTTTCCAAGTATGAGCTGACGGGCAAAACGGCGGCAAACAGGAGATTTGTTATGTTCCATCGTGGCCGTTCGCACATGGAATGATATGACGCCTCGCTGCATATTGCTCCCAGGTGCGGCTCATTGATGATACACATCATCTTCTTTCTTTCTCTCTCTACTTTTGTGAGTGGGTACGGATCTAGCAAAGCGCCTGTCAACACGTTTTGTAAATCACAGCACGATCCTAAACCATAAACCCTGATTTATGTCAGCTTTCTTGTAATTCTCGGTCTGCAAACGTTAGTGTTACCGTTACACGTATCATGAGCTCCAAATATTTTCTGCGAGCAAAACTCCCATGGGAAAAACGTTGCTGTTGTCGAAACTCAACCTCTCTTCGAGCTGTACAGCACCCCGTACCAATGTTTGGTTTTCAGAATGTCGACTGGCAGTGAGTGGGTCCTCATTTTAGACTGAGATTCTACTCTCAACAGCACAAAGAGAAAGGAAGTCATATAATATGCGGGTATCATTAATCAGTCGTGTCTTTGAGTGATACACAACGAGGAGTCATGTCATATGGGTCACCTCCTATTGAGAACGGCCACGATGGAAGGTAGCAAACCTCCTGTTCACCGCCAATGTTCCTGTCAGTCCTCGCCAAGAAAAATAGAGAACAGAGCGACGTACCCCAAGAGCGCACCCAGGCTCGCACTGGACCCACACAGACCAATCAAGCCACGCCATCAGCTCAGAAATATGTTCATGCGCCATTTCAGAAGCGTCTGTAGCTCTCGCCTCGCCCGCCGCTTCAATATCGAAGAACTCGACCCACACAAGCACCAGTCGCCGACATATTTCCTGGATCGTGTTCTCGACTGCAGCATGGATGCGTGCCTCCTGCGGCGTGAGTATGCCCAGCGGAATATGCGACGTCTGCGTCGTTGCGCAACGTTGCGCGATCGGTGCTGCCCAACTCAAGTCTGCCGATGCGGGCAGCCGCTCTGGGACATCCGTTGTTGTGATATATGGCGCGAGCATGACGAGAAGCTGCGTGCGCGCAATTGCAACACGCTCGAGTGAGTCCCCGAACGTCGTTGTGTTTGGTGAGAGAAGGAAACGCAGATACTCGAGGCGGCCAGCATAGCGCTCCGTGACGACTCGCGAGATGCTGCCCCAATCGATGCCGCTCCTTCCGTCTTTCTCGCGCGTGAGCACCGTCTGCAGCTCGGCGCGTACTCGCTCAGAGTCCAGCACCGAAATTCCTTCCAAACGAAGGTGTAACCTATCCTTGCCGTGGCGCGATTCGACGAGGCTTGTCAGAGAAGTATCGTAAAAGGTGACGAGCCCCGAGTAGTCGAGGTGGACGCGTGTTTCTCCCGGCGCGCGGTCGTGCCAACCCCCTGCGAGATATGCCTCGCGGACACTGCGGCGGTCACCCGGGAGTGAGCCATGCCAGCCTGATGGAGGCTTGGATGGAGGCGGTAAAGGGATCGGAATGGGAACCTTTGGAAGAGGTGGAAAGCCCGGGGGACGCCTGGGTATGGTCGTTCGGTTCTTGGGTAAGACACCGAGGAAGGTGACGACTTCCATGGGGTCCAGAACATCGCATATCATAACCTCGCTGTCCTGAGTCAGCATCCGAGGCAGAGCATTCAGCAATGGTATGCACTCACAAATGAAACTCCATTCGAACGAAACCATCTAGACCAAATGGCCTGCCCCAATCACACAAAGCCTTGATGCGCTCCCGTTCTGAGAAGTACTTGTCTGGCTGGGGCCGCCCCCACAAGATAACATCCTGCGAGTCCATGGGACCGTCCTTCATTTTCGCCGCGCTCGATCCATCAAAATATACAAGACGGAGGTCACGCTTTGCTTGCAGCGAGATCACATAGCTGGGCCCACGGCCGAACAAGTAGGCGTGTTCAAAGTCAAACGCGAGCCAATCGGGTTCATTTGGGATTCGGTCGTCTGTGCGCCCGTGGTATAGAATCGTTCCTTTGGGGACTGTCGCGGGTACGAGACTGTGACCTGGTGCAGGATGCAGGTAGTGGGCCCGCCTTTACGTAAGATGGGTGAAAATGTAACGCACCATTTCTACGGAGAGTGTTGGGCCATCGTTGTAGCAAACTGCTTACGCTGTTGAAAATGAGGTGGTGGGTCGAATTCGGGTTTGGAGGCGAGTTCCACTCCCGATCAGACCCATTGCTCCCGGACAGCACTCGAAACGTGGCCTGAAGTTGACCGTCGTCAGAATGAGAAGTCGTGGATGGGAGTACAAAGGCCGTTGCTGTTAGCAGGAACGAGAGGACATAGAACAGTTTCCGCATCATGGTGGTACATGGACAGCGATAAGAGCGATAGAACGATGACTCAGACCACCGAAGGCGACGCCCGGCTTTTGCACAGGACTGGTTACTGCTCCGCGCATCACTTATCGGAGACTGCAGCCTGAGCTTGCCGCTCTGGAAAATTGCCGAGAATTGGAGTTTGAATGTTTGAATGCATATTGAATTCGTGCACACCAGTTGCAATTCTAATGGGTTGACCAGTCTGGAGAGTACTGTGTCAACAATGATGACGATCAGTTTATGACCGATAAGAGGCCGAGTGTATAAGCTAACCTTACCTTACTTAAGACACGCTAATCAATCACGTGTGACTTCATAGACGCGGACAGGGCAGCACGTGCTTATCATTTTCCGTGTAGCTGGTTCAAAGAACCGTGTCTTTTTTATTTCGCCCACCCTAGGTTCTCTTATGCTTCAGAAAACACCAATGGGTCGATGAAACCGCGTTTTTTGTGTCGATCGTCGGCGCGCCTCGGGTCGTTCCCACCCGCCCGTCGCGACCTCGCCTCGGACTCTTTTTCGATCGAGAAGCACTCTTCGTGCTTCCGCCCAGTCTCTACTATTTAATTACGCATTGCCACGTACATACTCTCCCTTCTTGTTGCCCTCTGTATACCCAGCCATCGAGCAACACGAGGCATGCCTTTTCATTCGTCACCCTTCCCCGTGTCTGCGCGCCAGATTCCCTTCACCTCCCACGCCTCACCTCCTCAACCGGCGCCACATAGGCATGTTCCCGCGGAAGCCAAAGTAAGCGACACGCAAAGATCAGCACCTCATTACTATGCATCCAGCTGGCGTGGTTCACCCCCAGACATGCGCCGCAATGCCTTTGAGGGGCTTGTTACGGGAGCTTGGCACGACCGCGCACCCAGGGAAACACGCCTGCGCCCTGACTACTCGGGGCTCGTCACCCTTTACGATCCTTCGTTGTCGAGCCTCGTTGAAGCACGCTACGGCAAGGATAGGTTGCACCTTCGTTTGGAGGGGATTTCTGCACTAGACACAGACCAAGTACGTGACGAACTGCGGACGGTATTCACGCGCGAGAGAGATGGAGGGAGCGGGATCGACAGGGGCAGCATCGTGCGCGTCGTCACGGAGCGCTACGCAGGTCGCCTCGAGCATCTGCGTTTTCTGCTCTCGTCAAACACGTCGAGTGTGGATCCACTCGAGCGAGCTACCGTTGCACGCGAGCAGCTGTTCGCCATGCTCGCGCCATATATCACGACAACAGACATCCCAAAGCGGCTTCTCCCGTCGGCTAACCTTAAGCTGGGCAGCACCTGTCGCGCTGCGCTGCGCCGCGACGCGGACGTCGCACATCACATTCCGCCTGGCATGCTCACGCGACAGTCGAGCACACGCTCCATGAAATATGTCGGAGGTTGGTTCAATTCTTCGACGTAGAAACGGCAGACGAGGTGGGAGCTACGGGAGCTTTTGAAATGGTGCGTGACCACATCTCTGAGTTGATGGCCTGGCTTGACTAGCCAGAGTGTGTGCGGTGCGAGCCCGGTTGCAGTCCTGGGGTACGTTGCTTGGTTCTCTATTTTCCCAAGTAAGAACTGACGGGCACAATGGCGGCAAACAGGAGATTTGTTATGTTTCATCGTGGCCGTTTGCACATGGAGATGACCCATATGATATGACGCCTCGTTGCATATCGCTCACAGGCGGTTCATTGATGATACACATCATCTTCTTTCTTTCTCTCCTACTTTTGTGAGTGGGTACGGATCTAGCAAAGCGCCTGCCAACACTTTTGTTATATCATAGCACGATCCTGAACAATTTATGTCAGTGGACCTACATCCCTGATTACCGGGTCAGAGTAAAGAACATAGTTACTTGTAAGTGGTGAGAAAATATATGTTGGGGTCGAAAGAGAAGGAAAAGGTCTATGGTACAGTTATCTTGTAATTCTCGGTCTGCAAGCGTCAGTGTTACCGTTACACGTATCATGATGGGAACTCCAAATATTGTCTGCGAGCAAAACTCCCGTGGGAAAAACGTTGCTGTTGTCGGAACATACATTCAACTTCATCCTCTCTTCGAGCTGTACGGCACCCCATACCAATTTTTGGTTTTCAGAATGACTAGCAGTGAGTGGGCCCTGATTTTAGACCGAGACTCTACTCTCAACAGCACAAAGAGAAAAGGAAGTCATATAATATGCGGGTATCACTAGTCAGTCGTGTCTTTGAGTGGTACACAACGAGGAGTCATGTCATATGGGTCACCTCTCATCGGGAACGGCCACGTTGGAATGTAACAAACCTCCTTCACCGCCAACGCGCCTGTCAGTCCTCGCCCAAAAAATAGAAAGCCAAGCGACGTACCCCAAGACCGCACCCGGGCTCGCACCGCACCCACACAGACCAATCAAGCCACGCCATCAGCTCAGAAATCTGCTCATGCGCCATTTCAGAAGCGTCTGTAGCTCTCGCTTCGTCTGCCGCTTCTACGCCGAAGAACTCCACCCATACAAGCACCAATCGCCGACATATTTCTTGGAGCGTGTTCTCAACTGCAGCATGGATGCGTGCCTCCTGCGGCGTGAGTATGCCCAGCGGAATATGCGACGTCTGGGTCGTTGCGCAACGTTGCGCGATCGGTGCCGCCCAACTCGAGTCTGCCGAAGCGGGAAGCCGCTCTGGGACATCCGCCGTAGTGATATACGGCGTGAGCATGACGAGAAGCTGCGCGCGCGCTATCGCAACGCGCTCGAGTGCGTCCGCGGACTTCGTGTTTGGCGAGAGAAGGAAACGCAGATACTCGAGGCGACCAGCATAGCGCTCCGTGATGACTCGCGCGATGCTGCCCCAATCGATGCCGCTCCCTTCGTTTTGCTCGCGCGTGAGCACCGTCTGCAGCTCTGCACGTACTCGCTCAGCGTCCAGCACCGAAATCTCTTCTAGACGAAGGTGAAGCCTATCCTTGCCGTGGCGCGATTCGACGAGGCTCGTCAGAGAAGTGTCGTAAAAGGTGACGAACCCCGAGTAGTCCAGGTGGACGCGTGTTTCTCCCGGCGCGCGGTCATGCCAGCCCCCTGCGAGATATGTCTCGAGGAAACTGCGGTCGTCATTCGGGAGTGACCCATGCCAGCCTGATGGAGGCTTGGATGGGGGTGGTAAAGGGATCGGAATGGATGGCTTTGGAAGGGGCGGAAAGCCCGGGGGGCGCCTGGGTGTGGACATTTGCTTCTTGGGTAAGACACCGAGGAAGGTGACGACTTCCATGGGGTCCAGAATATCGCATATCATAACCTCGCTATCGTAAGTCAGCATCCGAGGCAGAGCATTCAGCAATGGTATACACTCACAAATGAAACTCCATTCGAACGAAACCATCTAGACCAAACGGCCTGCCCCAATCACATAAAGCCTTGATGCGCTCCCGTTCTGAGGAGACCTTGTCCGGTCGAGGTCGCCCCCACAAAAGGACATCCTGGGAGTCCATGGGACCGTCCTTCATTTTCGCCGCGCTTGATCCATCAAAGTATACAAGACGGAGATCGCGCTTTGCTTGCAGCGAGATCATATAGCAGGACTGAAAGCAGAACAAGTAGGCATGTTCAAAGTCGAACGCAAGCCATTCGGGCTCATTTGGGATTCGACCGTCTGTGCGCCCGTGGTATAGAATTGTCCCTTTGGGAACTGTCGCGGGTACAAGACTGTGGCCTAGTGCAGGATGCGAGTGTGGGCACACCTTTACGTGAGATGGGTGAAAATGTAACGCACCATTTCTGCGGAAGATGTTTGGCCACCGTTGTAGCAAACTGCTTACGCTGTTGAAAATGAGGTGGTGGGTCCAATTCGGGTTCGGAGGCGAGTTCCACTCCCGATCAGGCCCGTTGCTCCCGGACTGCACTCGAAAAGTGGCCTGAAGTGAACCGTCGCCAGAACGACTCGGAGAAGGCGCGGATGGGAGCGCAAAGGCCGTTGCTGCCAGCAGGAACGAGAGGACATAGAACAGTTTCCGCATCATGGCGGTAGATGAACAGCCGATCAGAGCGGTAGAACGATGACTCAGACCACTGAAAGCGACGCCCGGCTTTGGCACAGGTTACTAAAGCAGCATCACTTATCGGAGACTGCAGCTTGCCGCCCAGAAAAATTGTCGAGATTTGAAGCTTGAATGTATATTGCATTCGTGCACACCCATTTTGTGGTTTTGTCTACCAGTTGAGAGTGGCCCATCCCATTACAATGGCCTACAAAGCGGGACTCCTGTAACAACCAGCTCGATGATATCAGTTTGTGAGCGCCGATTTGAGGCTCCGGTGGGTGTATAAGCTTAACCTTAAAACATTAACTTACCAAACTCGAATGATGTATGATGTCTAGCAGTCCCTCAACGAACTCTTTTTTTGTTTTGTTTTTTTTGTAAAAACGTTGCTGTGTCGTGAACGTCCATCACCCTCGCCGACCCACGCTCGGGCTCGATTATGTTGGCTGAGCCTGAGAGCAGGACTGAGAGTTCCGGCGCTCCCAGAGTTGGCACCTTTATCGTGACACGCCGGCAACACCGTGAGAAATGGTCGACGTCCTCGCCACAGAATCACCGTCGTTGCGCTTCCAACATGTCACGAACGTTCTCGCGAAGAAATTGTCAAAGTCAGCTCCAAGATTGCTACCGCCGTCGGCGAGTCACTCTCCAAATAACAGAAGGTACTCTTCTTGTGTCAACAACTCGCTGCCACCAATACCACATCTCGAGCCTGGAAATACCGACCTATACGGCGCAGGAAATGGCATAGAGGGTGAGGACGAGCTGGACTTGTTCATTCTTCGCACTCTCCCAGTAGGTAGTGAAGTGCGGTGTGCGGCTACCACTGAGGCGCGCTGCCTCAAGCGCATCCCTCCTCAGCACGCAGAACATGGCGTCGTAAGGATCTTCGAGCTGTACAACATCTCGTACCAATTTTTGGTTTCGGAATGTTGACAAGCGTTGAGTAGGACCTGATTTAGGACTGCGACTCCTATCAACAGCTCAAAGAGAAAGAAAGTGCAGGTATCATTGATGATCCGTATCTTTGAGCGATACACAACGAGGGGTCATGTCATACGGGTCACCTCCTATCATTTGAAACGGCCACGACGGAATGTAACAAATCTCCTGTTCACCGCCAACGCGCCTGTCAGTCCTCGCCAAAAATAATAGAAAACCAAGCGACGTACTCCAAGACCACACCCGGGCTCGCACCGCACCCACACAGACCAATCAAGCCACGTCATCAGCTCAGAAATCTGCTCATGCGCCATTTCAGAGGCGTCTGTAGCTTTCGCCTCATCTGCTGCTTCTATGTCGAAGAACTCCACCCATATAAGTACCATTCGCCGACATATTTCTTGGATTGTGTGCTCGACTGCAGCATGGATGCGTGCCTCCTGCGGCGTGAGTATGCCCAGTGGAATATGCGACGTCTGGGTCGTTGCGCAACGTTGCGCGATCGGTGCCGCCCAACTCAAGTTGGCCGATGCGGGAAGCCGCTCTGGGACGTCCGTTGTTGTGATATATGGCGCGAGCATGACGAGCAGTTGCGCGCGCGCTATGGTAGCTCGCTCGAGAGGATCCGCGAACGTCGTGTTCGGCGAGAGTAGCAAACGCAGATACTCGAGGCGACCAGCATAGCGCTCCGTGACGACTCGCGCGATGCTGCCCCAATCGACGCCGCTCCTTCCGTCTTGCTCGCGCGTGAGCACCGTCTGTAACTCGGCACGTACTCGCTCAGAGTCCAGCACCGAAATCCCTTCCAAACGAAGGTGTAACCTATCCTTCCCGTAGCGCGATTCGACGAGGCTCGTCAGAGAAGTGTCGTAAAAGGTGACGAGCCCCGAGTAGTCCAGGTGGACGCGTGTTTCTCCCGGCACGCGGTCGTGCCAACCTCCAGCGAGAAATACCTCGAGGGCACTGCGGTGGTCACTCAGGAGCGAGCCACGCCAGCCAGATGGAGGCTTTGACGAAGGTGGTGAAGGGAATGGAATGGGACGCTCTGGACGGTGTGGAAACCCCGGGGGGCGCGGGGGTCGCCTGGGTGTGGACGTTTGATTCCTGGGTAAAAGATTGAGGAAGGTGACGACTTCCATGGGGTCCAGAATATCGCATATCATAACCTCGCTGTCCTAAATCAGCATCCAAGGCAGGGGATTCAGTAATAGCATGCACGCACAAATGAAATTCCATTCGAACGAAGCCATCTAGGCCAAATGGCTTGCCCCAATCACACAAAGCCTTGATGCGCTCCCGTTCCGAGAAGTACTTGTCTGGCTGAGGCCGCCCCCACAAGATAACATCCTGCGAGTCCATGGGACCGTCCTTCATTTTCGCTGCGCTTGATCCATCAAAGTATACAAGACGGAGGTCGCGCTTTGCTTGCAGCGAGATCACATAGCTGGGCCCACGGCCGAAAAAGTAAGCGTGTTCAAAGTCGAACGCGAGCCAATCGGGTTCACTTGGGATTCGACCGTCTGTGCGCCCATGGTATAGAATCGTTCCTTTGGGGACTGTCGCGGGTACAAGACTGTGACCTGGTGCAGGATGCGGGTAGTGGGCCCACCTTAACGTGAGATGGGTGAAAATGTAACGCACCATTTCTACGGAGAGTGTTGGGCCATCGTTGTAGTAAACTGCTTACGCTGTTGAAAATGAGGTGGTGGGTCGAATTCAGATCCGGGGGCAAGTTCCATTCTCGATCCGAGCTATTCACCGGGCTCCCAGACTTCACTTGAAAAGTGGCCTGAAGTGGGCCGTTGCTAGAACGAGAAGGTACGGATGGGAGCACAAAGGCCGCTACTACCAGCAGGGACGAGAGGACACAGAGCAGTTGCCGCATTATGGAAGTAGGAGGACAGTAGATAAGAGCGACTGTGGGGGTTGAAAAGCCTCGGGGCACTCACAACTGGTAGATTTACTGAGATAAGACGGACGATATATACATCCAGAGTACTATTTTTCCGGGCGGCAAGCTGCAGTCTCCGATAAGCGATGCTGCGGAATAGTAACCAGCGCTGCGCAAATGCCGGGCGTCGCTTTCAGCGGTCATCGTTCACCGTTCAACGGAGGCGGAGGTCTGAGAGTTCTGTAACTCTGTGATCAGTTTGTAAGCGCCGATGCCGATAAGAGGTTCCAGTGCCGGTGTATAGACTAACGTTCAGACCGCGTCGAATATCTCAGTACCAAACGCATTGTTGATGTCTAACTTAGTTACACTCCTTACTGTAACACACTTTTTATTTTATTTTATAAGGCCTTGCTGTGTCGTCAAGGGGGGAATGGGTGCCCGTCACGCTTACCGACCCATGCCAGGGCTCGATTATGTTAGCTGAGCCTGAGAGGTAGGACTGAAGTACTGGTCACCAACGGAGTTGTCCACGAAGATCGTTTTAATTGATAGAAGTCAAAAGGTAGAATACATGTACTGTGATCAAATGTATTTAGTGGGCTCGGGAATGGAACTGAACTCATCATTTTCCAGGTGCCACATAATCTTTGCTCAGGTCGATCCCCGTATCCTTCAAGTGAGTGTTCGTAAGTCGGGCGGTGCGCTGCCGTGTCGCAGATTTTTTGCCTTTCCTCTTGCCAAGTGGCGTCTTTATGAGCGGGGCCTCCGAGGCCGTCTCCTGTAGCCCACCTTGAAGAGACAGCAGGTCAGAGGGTAAGCCGTCGTAAAAAAAAAAAAAAAAAAAAAAAAGATGGCATACCAGACTGGAGTTGCTTGAGTAGATCGACGTCATTCGGTACGCTCAGGTTGTGCCACAAATCGTAAAATTCTACCAAGTGTCAGAAGAGAGTGAGCTTTCACAGTTGCTCTGAAGCCGCACCTTTCTCGACGCTGAGCCCTGTTCCATTCTTGCTGGCATCCCGCTTCGCAACCGCGTCAGGTCCTTCCTCTGCGAGCTCGGCGGGGTCCGCCTTGAGCTCATTCCAAAACACCATACGCATCTGGCCATCTCTGAGCGTGCGTGTGACGAATACCTCGCCTTCCTTCTCGAGTTCTTCGACTGCGGTAGGTGAATCTTTCCATGACTCTTTGAGCGTGCGCACGGAAATGCCGCCGCCGCGTCGTGTAGATCGCTGGATCTCCGTGAGCAAGGCCGCTTTGTTCCGAAAGCTGTAATCATGCTGGACGGCGCGTCAAGACTCGATGACAGGTGAGAGGGGCGAGCGACTCACTTTGAATGAATACAGATTAGTCTTCGGGTCAAACTCCACCCGCTCGTGGGATTTAAACTTTTCCAAGAGGACCTTGTCGGTGTCAAGAGGCGTTTGGGTCGTAATTGCTAGATCGTCCAGGCGCATAGGCCCATTATTCGCCTAGAGGGTGAACGTGGGTCACTCTCAGAAAGCTCTGAGAGGTAACATACCTTGAGATGATTGATCGCATAAAGCAACTGAGTGTTCACATCGGTGCCTGTCCCAGTGTCGGCGGGTTGAGAGTACACGACGGCTTAAGCGCGAAGGTCAATGAAGCAGAAGAAAGAGAGGCAAAGAACGAGACATGCTCGCTTTTGGCCGCTTCTTCTTCTTGCTCGCGTCGCTGTCCGGTGGAGTTGTAGGTTGAGATGAGGATGCAGAAGCTTGACTAGAGTGCCAAGAGGTCATATTGGCACTTTGAAGGGTATTTTTGAATGCTGCAGCATCTTTGGCTAAGCTGGACATTGAATGTGTGCAGTGGTATGTACAGTATGGCAGCCGTGACTGTTGTGGGCCTTGCTTACTGTGCTGTGAGTCAATTGCCCCCGGACACGCTCAGTCCCGCCGCGCCGCGTCTCGCCTCTCCTTCTCCTACACCTCACAGGCGACCATGGCCTTTTTTGCTAGGCCACAGTCTGCCAGTGCTGCTGTAAAGATCGTTGCCCCGAGCACGGCCTCGGCCGACCCGACTAAAACGTCTCCGAAGAAAGGTAATCTACTTTCTATTTTTTTCCCCCTTTGTCCTCACCCGGACCCCGCCTTTGTAGATTCTACCCAACGACAATGTAGGAATGTTCTCATCTACGGGTGAGTGTATCAGACCCACTATCGGTGACTGTTTCGATTGATCCCCGCGTAGTTCATGTAAATTTCAAGATAAAGGCTGTATCTATTCTCATCCTCTGGTGAGCTCGGACCACCGCCGATGTGGCACAAAATCCTAACGAACAATTCGCTAGCGTCCGACAACCCCGCCTTCTACGTCAACGTGAGCACCCTTATCTTTTTGTTTCTGCTCATCGCACCGGCCAACCAAATCTACTCAGGCCTCAACCCGAAACCCCTACATCCACCGCGAAGCTTTCTCAGGCCGTCAACGCCCCTGTATTCGTTCCAAGATCCGAGTCACTCCCTCCTGCATCTCCCACTCTTTCTCGTGCGCAGGCGCAGACCCCACCTACAGCGTGAGTCATCCTTCGTCCTAGTCTCGGTTAGGTCGGGCTGCTGACTAACGACAGAAGCTCGCTGTCGACTTCCCCGCCCGCGACCGACTATGACGAGCACGACCCTTACGATCCCAACTATTATATTTCGAGTGACAACAACGGCTTGTATAACATGTACACCCCAGAAGCCGTGGTTCCCCAGATGCAAGCCGTGCGTATGGCATGTGTGCTGTGTGATGTTTGAGATGGACGTAATAACTTTCAGCTCGACGTAAATCCATATGACAAGCTATACGAATCGCAGTTCCAGCCCGAGTATGAGCAAAGTTTTGATTATTACCCCCCGCAGTCGACTTTCATCCGCCAGCCGGTACGTTCATTCATAATTTAACTTTAACATTCCATTCACGATGTCTCACGCCAAGTTTTTTTATTTTTTATTTTAGCTCAATTACCACTTGTATTCTCACCCTCCGCCCTCGCCGCCACCTTCGCATTTCATCGCTCCAAACCTACACGCCGACCTGTTGTTGCGTTCAGAGATCGTCCACACAGCGCCTGCGCCGGGGCTAAATCTTCCGGATGAAATACAGGGCTACCACACACTCGTCCCTCTCGAAAGCACGACAGGCGAGCGCCGTAAGTTTGGTAATTGGTACAGTACAGTGTACCGAGCGACGGGTAAAGATAGTCGTAGCCACGTCTTGCGACGGGTATCAGGTATGCCCTCGTGTCCACATTTCGCATGGGCCCCATTGAATGACGCGTGAGAAAAGACTTTCGTCTGGCACATCAAGCTGCGTTCCAGCCAATCGAGCAATGGTCACAACTCCACCACCCCAATATCGTCCCGGTGCATGAAGCGTTCACGACTCGCTCCTTTGGTGACAACTGTCCGTCCGTCACTCACTTCTCCTGGCCCTTTCTCAACCACTCCCAGCACTTGTCGTTGCCTACACTTACCACCCGAACGCCCAAACGCTGTACGACGCGCATATCAAACCCCGCCCGCCAACGTTTGTACATGGTCGATTGCAAGTCGCCCAGCCTCACGTGCCGGAGCGGACGCTCTGGAGTTACATTATCCAGATTGCGGGTGCGATGAAGGCCGCCCACGACCAGGGCTTGGCGGTGCGCATGATTGACGTCACCAAAGTCATCGTTACGGGCCGGAACCGCGTGCGGATCAGCTCGTGTGGACTCGCGGACGTGCTCACCTACAACCCCGCCTCGCCCGGTGTGTCCGTATCTGCGGCACAGATACAAGAAGACCTGGTGATGTTTGGAAAGCTCATCATGGCGCTATGCTGCAACAACGTGGCAGCGACGAGCAACTTTGCGAAGTCGCTCGAGGTCGTGACGCAGCACTACAGTGCAGACCTCAAGAACGTCGCGTTGTTTTGTCTGTCCAAGCCGGGTGCACACAAGGTAACGTCTTTGCATTTGCTCCTGCCCATCGGAATTATTACGTGTTAACACGCGATTCAAATACCGAAAGCATATCGGACAATTGTTTGACATGATCGGCTCGAGGCTTCTCACGGAAATGGACGATCTGCAAAAGTAAGTCAGAAGCCCAACCTTGCGACTATGATCTAAGTGGCTTCGGCGCAGCGGCATGGACTTTCTTGAGGGTCAACTGTTGTCTGAGCTCGAGAACGCACGGCTCGTCCGCTTACTCACCAAATTTGGTTTTATCAATGAGAGGCCTGAGTATGTTCTATACGATCCAAGGCTGTCGTTCTATTTTTAAGTTGTCCTGGCAGGTTTGCACGCGATTCGCGGTGGAGCGAAACGGGCGATCGGTACATCATCAAGCTCTTCCGTGACTACGTTTTCCATCAAGTCGACGAGCGCGGGCGTCCCGTTTTAAGCCTCTCGCATGTACTCTCATGTCTAAACAAGGCAAGCATAGTTCCTGCCCTACCTAACCTAGACTGACGGTTTCGATTGAATCAAGTTGGATGCAGGGACGGACGAGCGCGTCATGCTCGTGTCGCGCGATGAGCAGAGCGTGCTCGTTGTGAGCTACAAAGACATCAAGGCATGCGTTGCATCGGCATTCGCGTATGTCATCTCCCAGTATATCTTGATCTTCTTTCTCTGAATGAACTTTGGTCCTCAGGGAGCTGTCGCAAAGATGAACACTCTTACCCTATCTGGACACCCGCAGGTAAGTATGCGCCATAGAGGATGAAGAAAATAGGTAGATATGGAAAAAAGACTCGAAAACTACCAAAAATATTTTTGCACTTCTGTTCCGTCATTTACTGCCGTGAACCAGTTCGTGTCAGGATCGTTGCTTTTGATGTGTTCACGTGTTGTCATAGGTGTGAGCGAGATTTAAGCTTGAGCTTGAGCGTTGAACGTGACTGCTCCCGATGAAACCCAGCTCCCTTAATGGGTTAAGCGCGCACCGGCCCCATCCGCACTCAGGAGTTTCAATTCGAGGGTGCTTGATACAGCTCATTTGACCGTGTACCATATTGTCCTTTCCGGCGGCGGGGCCGCGGTCACATGAATGCTCTGATGCACGCCGCAGAAGTTCACAAAAGTTCACGTGGTTATATTTGGGCATGGGTCTTCATTGGGCTATGCATTGGCGCACCGGATGTGTACGGCTCCCCTAAATTGTCATTACGGCAAGCCATTGTATGATATCATGTGGCTGTAAACTCTACACCTGGAGGTGTAATAAATCCCCTGGATACATACACCTGGATGGAACGGTCTGGGACGACACATCATGGTCATGGGCCACATGGGTACAGCCGATCTCGAAATTCTCGAAATTCTACAGTGCTGAACAATACTGTATTTTATTACAACCCCAAAAGAAGCGCCCGTCGTCTTAAACCCCGCCCTAGATGCCCCTTGCGACCCCCGACCGCCACTCCGGCGCCTTACAGTGTATGACAGTGCATGGCTGATTTCATGATCCGTAACAATCTCTGAACGATCTAAACTTCCGGCATCTCTCCAGGAAAATGCACCCCAAGCAGGCTCATGACAATACGTTTACGTGCGAAAGTCGAGTAACGGTAACGGGAGCCAACAATCTCTAATTGACTTCGGTCCACCGGATTACGTTGGACGGGCTTGTGCTTGTGACTCAACCAGACAGATCCACATTGCGCCCGTGTGCTCACATTCACTGACATTTTGGGGAGGTGACGAGTGAGGCCTAGTGTGAACCAACGGACCAACGTGCGCAATCATGAAAGAAGGACGCGAGTCACAGGCGCAGGGTCATTCCTACAGTATACGATACGTGCGGCGGTGATGGGGCCGCCCAAAATCTGCCAAAAATACATTGCGTATCTACTTATAATGTTACAATAATGGTTATTGACGTGGGCGAGAAAGTCACAGCAAGAAAAGGAAAGATAATTCTTGTCAAACCCAGCGGCTTGCTTTAGACCGTCTCACCCATCTCATCTCTCTCACCTTGGCTGGTTCCTCCACCAAGGGCATCCCTCCGTCCATCCTTCGGCTTTGGCCCCAAATATCCTTCTGCCTGCCTACCTCTTTCCTCTCTCCCTCACCCCTCCGCCACACTCACATGGCCGTTGCGACGCAGCACTCCACAAAGGCAGCCTCCCGTCATGTTCCGCATTCCCACCCAGACCCTGCCCAACCCCGCGCGTCCAGGCAACGCTTCGTTATTGACTTCTCCCAGTGTCTTTTTGAGTTTGTCGTCCAGCTCCTCCCCACGGTGGAGGAGCTCGCTGTTAAAGAGGATGTTCGCAAGCTCCTTGAGCGCCTCATCCGCACCATTGAGCCAGACAGCCGTCTGCTCTCCTTTGGCAGCACCGCTAATGGCTTCAGCCTCCGCAATTCTGGTAAGCATCCCTCGCCTCTCCACGCTCCCCCGCGTGGATGCTACTTCTGGCCTAGATATGGATCTCTGCTGTTTAATCGACTCGGAGGAGCGGCTCGCCGCAACTGACCTTGTCACTATGCTTGGCGACCTACTTGAGCGAGGTACGTATGCATCATGTCCGTCCCACTCGGATATATGCTCATTCGTTCCATCTCGGAACCTAGAAACGAAGTTCCGTGTCAAGCCACTACCCCATGCGCGTATACCCATCGTCAAGCTCTCACTCGACCCCTCTCTTGCACTCCCTCTTGGCATCGCTTGTGACATTGGCTTCGAAAATAGACTGGCTCTAGAGAACACACGCTTATTATACTGTTATGCCATGATTGACCCCACCCGCGTGCGAACCTTGGTTCTCTTCCGTGAGTCTGTAATTGATCACATCTTGGACCTGCTAACGCCTCTTCATCCTCCAATTAGTCAAGGTGTGGTGCAAGCGAAGGTACCGTTTTCGCGTGTTTTTTTTGAATTAGCGCCGTTACGTGCTCACACCACTTCCCCTCTGCCCCAGGAAAATTAACTCTCCATACAAGGGGACCCTGTCGTCGTATGGATATGTCCTCCTCGTTATCTATTTCCTGGTCCATGTCAAGAACCCACCTGTACTTCCTAACTTACAACAAATGCCGCCAATGCGGCCTATTTCACATGTCCGCACCATCTCCTCTTGTCTTTTTGGCTATTCGCTTATATGCATGCACAGGAGGATATTCACATCGGAGGGCACAACACTTGGTACATATCTTGCGAGCTTGCAATGCTACAAGCACTCTTGGGTCTGATGATCTTTTACAGGTTTTTCGACGATGTCGAGCTGCTGCGACAGCGATGGCAGTCTGCGAATACCGATAGCGTTGGCCAATTGTACGTCTCTTTCTGTCACCTCGGCGATGACCGTAGTTCCTGAACTTTCTTTGGTTTTCCCAGACTAATAGATTTCTTCAAATACTTCTCCCGTGACTTTTTGTACAATACTGGCGTCGCATCGATCCGAGCGGGTCTACTCAAGAAAGACAGCAAAGGCTGGCAGAACGATGTAATACCCGTTCTAACTTCGGTGGCATAATTCCTCATGCTGTTCCTCTAGCTCGATCCTGCGCATTATAAAGATGCCCGTGAACGAAATCGCTTCTGCATTGAGGTAAGACCTCAGTGCATTTTGAAACATACGGTTGTGCGATACTGATTCGTCATCTATGAAAGGATCCCTTTGAGACTGATTTCAATGTGGCACGATGCGTCACACGAGACGGCCTATACACGGTAAGCGTGTTTACTCTGGCTCCTTTTCTTTCCGCGGCTATCTTCTAACTTTCTTTGATCAGATTCGTGGTGAGTTTATGCGGGCGTCCAGGATCCTGAGTACGCGCCCCGAGCGCACTATCTACGCCATCGCGCAGTTGTGCGAAGAACGGATGGAGGCCCTGATTCCTGCAACATCACCAACTGCGGCGTTCGTGCCTCCCCGGCTATCACCATTTCCGCCTCAGACTCCTTACACGGTTGGCTCAAGACCCATGCGCCAGACAAAGATTGATGTCCCAGACCCTAAGAACGTTTCGGAGGCGCCGTCGACACCGCCGCCTCCATCAGAAGTTTCACCTGCGCCGCACCCATCCACGTCAACACCCGACCATATGGCACCGAAGCGCTTCAAATGGACCTCTCCACCGCCACCCTCTGCTTCGGCCGAAGACCGTTCTCAGTTCGAAGGGCAGCTTGATCTGGGTCTAGCCCTTGCAACCCTGCCAACGGACGCCCGGCAAATGAATGCTGGCTACGCCTCTTCGTCGAATAATAGTGAGATTCTTACAGATGACGGGGACGACCTTCAATCGATACAATCGCTGTCACTTTCCGAAGCGCCAGAGCGCTCGCGAGATCGGCGCGGTGGTGTATCGGAGTCACTCCCTAGTTTATCGCCAGCATCTTCCTCTCCACAAGCATCCCCGTATAGTGCGCCTGCGTACTCACCACAATTACCCATACCCGAAGGGATTCTCGTGCCCACAAAGGTATCTCATGTCCCACCACGCGAGCCCTACCAGCCGCCAGCGTTCTTGAACACCCTCGCGGGGCTCCGCGGCCGCGCGCCACGCCACCTCGAATTCATTCAGACCTCGCCACGTCTGAATTCACCACGTCGTTCTCACTCAGGCCCCCCAGGTCCTTCATCCGCGGGGCTCAATGCCAAGCCCTTCCCATTGTTGGCAAGGGCAGTAATGACACCACTTCCTCCCTCACCTTCCCCCCCACCCCCCAAATCCTCCCAGCCGTATGTATACTATGAAAGTGCGCCGTCGCCAACGATTGCCTATCCCGTGTCGCCACGCTACCCTCCACGTTTTCATCATGCCGCCGCCATCGCCGCGGCGTCGGTCGCGGCGCGTGCGCGGGTGGCACCATCGCCCACTGCCACGCCCACTGCGCACTCGCATTTCCAGATTCACCATGCACACTCGCACTCGATGACAACTGTGCATGCGCGGACGCCATCCCCGAGAACGGGCGTGTTCACCAATCGATCACGTGGGGATAGCACCCAAAGCACAGGCTCGGCGTCGCCCTCCCCGCCGGACTCGCTCTCTGCCGGGAGCGACTCGCCTGCACCATCGTCGCTTAGTTCGCAGTGCGATGCGGGCGCCGATCTAGTCAGATGGGAGGGTGAAGAGGACGGGGCCCCGGATGTGGATGGAGGAGGGAAAGTCGGTGGGTGGAGAGGAATGCACGCGAAGGTGCCCGTGGATGTTCTCTCACATCCCTATGTGAAAGAAGGCGAAGAAACTGTACCGCGACCCACGCGTGGGACACCACCCCCGTAGGCTTTCTGACAGCCGAAGGGTGATTGCTGCTGCCGTAAGGACCTGCTGTACTAACCGAGTCCCGGGCAGCGGGAAATGACAAATTCGTCTTCTGAGTCCCCGTCACCACCATCGTCATAACCCCCCCAATACCACCCTCGAGCGCAAGGGCATAGCTGTCTGGTCACCCATACCTTATTGTGTCTCACGCGTCCTGCGTGTGCACGCCTCCCACATCACATCTGTTGCATCGACCCACATCGTCCCCTCCCCCCAACGTGTTTGTTTTTCTTCCGTTGCTTCGTAGTGGTCTCACACCAGTGCTCCCGATATCGTCTTCGCACCGATGTCCCATTTGTTTCTGACATCCAGGTCTCGTTCCGATATCCTGCTTACTACCCTACTCCTATGTTACCTTCACCCCAGCAACCTCCCCCCGTTTTCGCCCTCCCATTTTCGGCTACCGGCGTAACGTAGTGTCATGTCGTGTCGTCACTCTCGCACCATTGGCGCGCGCTGTGTTGGAACTGCAGATAAGACTAGACACATGGCCGTACAATGCCTTACGGTACAATGCCGCATGCTCGGTGCCCAACTGTTTTTCGACCAATATATATGCATGCACGTGCATTGTAGACAAGTAGATAGGCGCGCATACAGTCTCTTTTTGATTGCAATGAAGAAAAGAAAAGGAAGGCCTGTGAAATAAGAGGGGGTTCATATCGTCGCGTGAAAGAGGGTCTATCTGTTCATTCTTGAGCAAGAAAGGGGTTAGAAATCTCTTCGAGCCCGTCGACGGGGCTTAGCAAGGTGATTGTGGGCCCACGGAGAACGGCAAGACCGAGTGTGCGTATGCGCGGTTCTGGGTCTGCAGACAGTGGATGAGCAGATGGCAGGCGACATGTAGTCAGGATGGGTCTGCTTACCTTGTACTTGTTCCTCCACATCATCGAGAACGAGGTTCAGCAGTTGGTCGAACCCCTTGAGCACGCCTGTCACTGTTCACCGAGAGATATGGCAGAGGATTCCGTAAGTGAGGACATATGCGGTATTGATGAAGGGGTGGAACGTACCTTCACGTCCGCCTGTAAACTTTACACGGATACGCGCATTGACGTACTTGGAAAGATCGAGAATCGCCTCGCGTTTGGGTTTGTCGAGGGTGGGTTGGGGACCTTGAGGCCCGCCGTGGCGTCCACCACGCGATGCAGAAGAGCCTCGCTGGGCTCCTCGGAATGTGCCACGGCCCTAGGAATGAAATAAAGTTGACGATCAGCCTGGGTGGAACAGGAGGAGAACTGCGTACCCGATCTGCCATGACCTTTTGTGCGGAAGAAGGGATATCGTGATAATGCCCTAATAATTTTTTAATAATAATTTTTTAATTGTGGTGAAGTGAATCAAAGTCGCTCAGACGTTGCCTCACAATTCTCCCTGTCTCCGTTTCTCCCTCGCCCCGTCTCTCCCTCTTTCCTTTCCTCTCTCACATCTCCTCGTGCTTCCCATTCACTTTACGACCATGAACGCCGGCGAGCTCCTTGCCAATTCCCTATCACCAGGTACAGTCGTCCTCTTTTCTCTCAGTCTTCCCCCCCGTCGCGCGTCAAATCTCTAATCCCCGTCCCCAACTCTCAGATCAGGCTACGCGTGAAAATGCCACCCAAAAGCTCGAGCAGGCTTCCCGGGAGAACTACGTGCGTCGCTCCGAACCCGCTATCGCTGCCCTCCTCTCTGACCCTCCGATGACGTTTGTGCGCGTAGCCCGGGTACATGCACACGCTCGCCTCTGAGCTCGCCAACGAGGCCACCGCCGTCTTCATCCGCAATGCCGCCGGCCTCGCTCTGAAGAACGCTCTCACTGCCCGCGTACGTAGCGCCTTCTTCGGCTCCTCACCCCCTCCCCCACCTACCCCACACCGTATCGCGTCCTTCCCCCCCTCTCCACTCACTCCTATTCCGGCCCCTACAGGACAATGCGCGCCAAGCAGAATACTCAAACCGATGGCTTGCCCTCGATGTCAAGATCCGCAGCGAGATCAAGGAGTTCGTCCTGCGCGGCCTCCACTCTGAACATGTCAAAGCGGGAACCGTCGCTGCGCAGAGCGTCGCAGCTATCGCAACCGTGGAGCTCCCTCACGCCCAGTGGCCGGATCTAATCGAGATCCTCCTGCGCTTTGTTAACACTGGTACGAGCGTGCCCTTACGGCAGTCGACCCTGAGCGCAATCGGATTTATCTGCGAGTCACTGGTCCGTCTTTGTTCATATAGATTAGGGTTTTTTTCTGATCCCATTCAACAACACCCAATATCGCTATTTAGGACCCCGAGGTGCTGAGTGCGTGCGCGGACGAGATCTTGACTGCGGTCGTCCATGGGGCGAGGAAAGAGGAGCCCTCGACAGATGTCCAACTCGCTGCTATGCAGGCCTTGTTCAACTCTCTCTCGTTCATTCGTGATAACTTTGAGCGAGAAGTACGTGCTCGTACCACTTCTGACCCTGGCTTAGCCGCTCAACTAACGCCGCAGGGCGAGCGCAATTACATCATGCAGGTCGTATGCGAGGCTACCCAGAGCGCATCCGTTCAAGTGCAGGCCACAGCCTTCGAGTGTCTGGTCCGGATAATGTCATTGTATTATAACAAGATGGCCTATTACATGGAGCGCGCGCTCTTCGGGGTAATTTTTTTTTTTTTCATTACCTCATGTACCTCAACTGACCATATGTCATAGCTAACCGTAATGGGTATGAAATCCGAAGAGGAGGCTGTTGCGCTGCAGGCAATTGAGTTCTGGACGTCCGTTGCCGAGGAGGAGACCAACCTCGAGAGTGATTATCTCGACGCCCAGGAGGTGCGCTGCTGCTTTTGTTCTCCAGTCTCACGTGATTTAGCTTACACATTCCCAGGGTCTCATCGACGGAGAAGTTGATGCCCCCAAGTACTTTGCGAAGATTGCTCTGCCAGAGGTCGTCCCCGTACTGCTCCAACTCCTCACTCGCCAAGACGAGGATGCTGAGGAAGGCGAATGGAACGTTTCGATGGCCGCGGGCACATGTCTTTCTTTCCTTGCTCAGGCAGTGCACGACCCGATTGTCCCCGCTGTGATCCCCTTCATCGAAGCGAACATCAAGCAGGAAAACTGGCACCAACGGGAGGCTGCCGTGATGGCCTTCGGCTCGATCCTGGTTGGACCGGATCCCGTCGTGCTTACCCCGCTCGTCAACCAAGCGCTACCCATTTTAATCAATATGATGTCAGACCCGCAGCCACAAGTGAAAGACACGACCGCCTGGACGCTTGGCCGCATCTGTGAGAGCCTCATTACGTCGATCAAGCCTGACGTACATCTACATGCCCTCGTGAGTGCACTCGTGGCAGGATTGCAAGATAGCCCGCATATCATTGCGAATTGCTGTTGGGCCTTGATGAACCTTGCGGATGGGCTGTACGAGCTATACGAATCGAGCGAGGAGCAGAGCACTGGCCCGCTTTCGCCGTACTTTGATGGAATCGTTGGTGCGTTGCTGCAGGTCACAGAGACGTGAGCAACCTTCCCGTCGGTACGGTTTCTGTGCTAACCGTCGTTTCCCTGCTAGTGCGGGCAACGAGTCAAACTACCGCACCTCCGCATACGAAGCCATCACGTCCTTTGTCCAGCAGGCGACCCTTGACTGCGTGCAGGTCGTGTCCAACACGACACTCAAGATTTTGGATCGCATGGAGCACCTCCTCAACGTTCAGGTACAACGTTCAGGTGCATATAAGTGCATAGCGTAGGGCTAACGACGCTGCAATTAGAACCAGATTTTAGGCGCCGATGACCGCAATAATTGGAACGACCTACAGAGTAACTTGTGCAGTGTCACCGTTGTACGCATCTCCATCGTCCCCCTTCCTGCTACGTTTCCTCTGACGTAACTCTCTCATACTGGTAGAGCGTGATTCGTAAACTAGGCGCGGGTATCCTCCCCCTTGCAGATCGCATCATGACTCTCGTCCTTCGATTGATACAATCAGCCGGCAAGACCTCGACAATTCTAGAAGATGCTTTCCTTGTCGTTGGCTCGTTGTCTGCCGCCATCGAAGTCAAGTTCGCTCCCTACATTCCCGCGTTCCTTCCATTCCTGTACCCGGCTCTCAAGGCGTACGAGGACACGCAGCTGTGCACGGTCGCTGTGGGGATCATCGGCGACATTACGCGTGCGCTCGGCGACCAGACGGAACAATATGCGCAAGCGTTTGTGACCGTCCTGCTGGAGAACTTGTCGAGCGAGGTTCTGAGCCGGAACGTGAAGATATCCATTTTGGCTTGTTTCGGTGACATTGCGCTAGCGATTGGACCCAAATTTGAGCCATACTTAGAGACGGCGATGACGGTGCTCAGACAGGCAGCGGCTTTGCAAGCGAACCCGGTGCGTGTCTCTCTAGGTGCTACCCTTGTAGAATTACTGAATTATTACAGCTCGACTACGAATCCATCGACTACATCGCCAACCTGCGCGAGGGCATTCTCGAGGCTCATACCGGCATTATTACTGGCTTCAAGAAGACTGAGCTGGGTACGTCCACGTTGCCTAATTTTTGGTTCTACCGTGCTTACTTTGTACTAGTTCGATTACTAGTTCCTCACGTGCCTGCAATTTTCGAGCTTGTGCAAAAGGTTCTTGCAGACGAAAACAGTGGAGAACCACTAGACAAGCTCGCATTTGGCGTGATTGGCGACCTCGCTGATGCGTTCCCGAACGGCGAGATTAAGCCGGTTCTGCTGGCGGAGTGGATCGCGGCGAGCTTGGTCTTGCGGAAGGGTTACGATAAGGAAACCAAGACGACGGTCAAGTGGGCGCGCGAGGTAATTCCCTTCCGTTTCAAGGCTTATTGTCATTTGACTTGGTTGTTAGATGGTAAAGCGCGCAACCGCGTAAGGGAGCAGCGGTTTGCTAATCTCCGTTCCCGACGTGTTTCCTCTGTTTTTTGTTTTTTTTTTTTTTTTACATTTCTCTTTTAGCTGACGATGTTCCCACCGTCACCCTGACTTGCCGTTCTTCTTTCCGTCATTTCTCATTTCTTTTTTCTTTTTCTACTTTTTATGCAAGCGTATCATCACAATCACTCGCCATCTGAAGGAGGCACATTCAATAGCATCGCGATCTCTGCAAACGTCATAGTTACTCAAGCTCAAGTCAGTCAGTGTTCGTTATAGCCGTAGTAGTAGTTCGTACGTTACGTAGACCAAATTCCCCAGACTCAGATTACAAGGTATACTAGCCACGGTCACTCTCTCTTCCCACTCTGAATATTCCATTTTCTTTCACTTGTTTTTCTCCTTTTTGGTTTCTGTGCTCTTCTTTCTCTTTCTCTTTCTCTACCCCCACCTGTATCGATCGATATCACTACCTTGAGCAGACTGTGCTCCAGACTCCATACACACCTTATTTCTTGAAAAGTGAGAAACGTGTCACCGACACACTTGCACATGCTACTTTACCTTCGAACGCCGTGGAGTCGACAAAAGCCGAACGGGTGCGGAGGTTACCCTGACGAAACAAACTGCCACTGCTGTGTTTCGTTTCGACTCTGGTCATGTGATTATTGCAATCAGGACTAATACTTGAATCCCCCGACCTCTTCGTCTCTCACGACAACACACATGGAACAACCCACTCTCCCCCTCATCATCTTACCTTTCCCACTAGTTCTCCTTCCAGGTGCACGCGCCACCTTTCCTATACCTGCAAACCTCGCAGGCGCCCTCCTTCGTCTCATCGAATCCTCCCCCAGCAACCCCGTCCTCGCCGCCGTACCCCTCGTCCAAAACGAGGGAAACACCATCCGTCCACAAGTGGGCCGTCACCGCCCGCATCACCCGCTTCGTCCGTCCCCGCGCCAACTCTGATGAACCCCACCTGCTCACTCTCACCGGCATCGCCCGCGTCCGCCTTACCGATCCCCCACAAGTCGTCAACGATCCCATACCCCTACCCCGCTTAGACGTCTCCTACCCTCCGCAAGATGCCGACTCGTCCCCAGCCGCAGACGTCGTCCAGGACTTCAAGGCCGCCGCCATCCGCCTGCTAGAGCGCTTCTCGCAGGACACCTCGCAGTCCGCCCGCAAGCGTGAGAGCTGGACCCGCATCGCCCATCTCGTCGAAGAGAGCGAGTCACACAAGGCGGCCGCCTCTGCTGATGCTATCATTTCGGCGGTCGGCGCTGAACACGCTGATAAACTCGGTGGGTCCGATGCTTTGTTCCGATCATCTCTGATCCTGTTGCGGCATCATTTGTTTTTGGAGTCCGCGTGCACGCTCGTGCGACTCATGCGGGGTTTTCCCCCCTCCACGGGTCCAGAGTTGGCACCCACCTTTATCCCGTGACACGCCGGCCTCCTTCTCTTCTCCCCTACAACTCCGTGGGAAATGGCTGACATCTCTCCGTAGTACTCCTTTCCACCGAATCACCATCATTGCGTCTCCAACACGTCACGAATGTTCTCGCGAAGCAGCTGTCGATCGTCGAAGTCAGCTCCAAGATTGCTACCGCCGTCGACGAGTCACTCTCCAAACAACAGAAGGCACTCTTCTTGCGTCAACAACTTGCCGCCATCAGTGCCGAGCTACAACGTCTCGAGCCATGGAAATACCGACCTGCATGGCACGGGAAATGGCGTGGAGGATGAGGATGAGCTCGACTTGCTCATTCGTCGCGTTGACACTCTCCCCGCGGGCAGTGAAGTGCGCCGCGCGGCTACCGCCGAGGCGCGCCGCCTGAAGCGGATCCCTCCTCAGAATGCAGAGCACGGCGTCGTAAGGACCTACGTGCGTAGACCCCGCTTCCATAGTCGTACTTCCCCTGACCCGCCACGCAGCTCGAGTGGCTCACTTCGTTACCCTGGACTCCCCCTGCCACCGCCTCAGAAACTCTCACACGATCCGATTTCCTCACCAACTCCAAGTCACAACTCGATGCGGACCATTATGGACTGGAAAAGGTTAAGCGTCGACTGATGGAGTACCTGGCTGTCGTCCGGCTGCGCGCCTTGATTGCACAGGAGGCGGAGACTGAGCAGGCAAAGGCACAGGAGGTCACGCTCAAGAAGGTTATCGATGACCCAGCTGCGGGTGCGAATGAAGCCGATGGCCAGAAGGAGAACGCGTGCAGAGCTCTCATCAAAGCAGGTGAAATTCCGGCTCTACCACAAGTACCCGTGCCGGTACCACCCCCGCAAAGTCTGTCGAGGGCCAAGGGCATCAAAGCCCCCATTCTACTGTGAGTTCGTCATCGGTTCGCTCGTCATTTGGTCGTGTCATTGAACGTGTGCTTAGCTTCATCGGGCCGCCGGGTACTGGAAAGACTTCTCTAGGGCAATCTATCGCTCGCGCCCTCGGTCGGCCGTTCCAGCGCATCGCTCTTGGTGGAGTGCGCGATGAGGCCGAGATTCGGGGTCACCGTCGGACATACGTTGCCAGCGGACCTGGTCTACTTGCCCAGGCCTTGCGCAAGGCCGGTCGTATGGACCCGGTTCTATTATTGTAGGTTTTTACCCCACTTTCCGGAGTTCGCAGATTTAACGGATGCAATGACGGCAGAGACGAGATCGATAAGGTTGGTCAGTCGAATTACCACGGTGACCCATCCGCGGCGTTACTCGAGGTCCTCGATCCGGAACAAAATGTGGCCTTCAACGTACGTGTTTCTTCAAACACCTCGCCTGAAACCTGTTTTTCTGACACTGATGGCCGGTACTAGGATCACTACCTGAACGTTCCGATCGATCTATCACAGATCCTGTTCATCTGCACCGCCAATTCGCTTGACACCATTTCACCGCCCCTCCTCGATCGGTGTGAGGTGATTCAATTGTCTGGCTACACGCACGACGAGAAGCTGCACATTGCACGGCGGTTCCTTCTCCCCAAGCAACTCACGCAGAACGGGCTCTCAGAGCCTCACGTTCAACTGACTGAGCCAGCGCTACTCAAAACTGTCACGCATTACACACGGGAGGCAGGGAGTGCGTTCACTAGAGCGTTCGATTGGCGGAATCGTACGGTTCAAGGCTGTCGAGTGGGCCGCGCATGTGGATGCGCACGGCCTGGCGCCTTCGTCATTGCCGGCTCCCTTGCCGTCGGCGTCCGAAGCCTCAGACGCGCTGGTCAAGCGGAGCAAGGGGGATGACGTGGGCTACAATCCCATCGTCGAAGCGGACGAGCTGGAGAAGATTCTGGGGCTGTCGCGATATGACGGTGAGGACCGTGACCGAGAGGCGCGGCGTGGAGTTGTTTGGGGCCTGGTCGTGACTGGGATGGGTGAGGGTGAGATCATGCCCGTCGAGAGCATTGCGACTCCTGGCAGTGGGCATCTCAAGCTCACCGGATCACTCGGTGATGTATGTCTCAACCTTATTTCCAGGTATCTGTACTGAAACGGTCGCGTTCTTAGGTGATCAAGGAGAGCGCGGAAGCTGGCGCTTAGTTGGGTGAAGACGCACTCGTATGATCTAGGGATCACGAGTAAGCGTGCGCAGGACCCACTACGGATACCGGACGCCATGATAGACATACACCTGCATCTTCCTGCTGGTGCGCAGAAGAAGGACGGTCCAAGTGCGGGTGTCGCCATGGTACGCATACGGATATTTCTTCACCTCTGATTTCAGTTTCTCAACGAGAGACTGGGCAGGTATGCGCGATGGTATCGCTCTTGACGGGCAAGTGCGTGCCACCAACTACAGCAATGACCGGCGAGGTGGGTGTTTCTGGGACCCCCACAGGACATGTTTTAATTTAAAAATTTTGGTCTAGATCACGCTCCGCGGACGGGTGTCACCTGTGGGCGGGGTTAAGGAGAAAGTGTTGGGTGCGCATCGTGCGGGCGCGAACAAGGTGATCGTACCTTGGGCGAACCGTAAGGATGTGGAACACGACGTGCCGAAGGAGGTGCGAGCGCGGATGCAGTTCGTGTTTGCGCGGACGGTGCGCGAGGTGCTCGATGCGGCGTTTGGCGAAGGGGCGCTGCCATGGCGCACGCTCACGCCGGTTGTCCAGAGCAGGCTATAGACCGGACGCGCGTTTCTCGTGCGCATAGTATACGTGACGCAACCTCTGTAACCCATCGGATCATTCGCTTTGCTGCAACGTTCTTCTTGTTTAACGCTCTCGTGTACGCATTTCCCTCTGACGTTTTCATAAAGTATTGTTGGGGACAGCAACGCAATCCTTTTTAAATACTTGTACTAGTGTACCACTTAATGAAAGCCATGTCGTTTCCTAGTAAGTTATGTAACCCCTCCGAGGAGTGCAGGGCAAGGTGCAGGGAGGTCCCGACATGGGGTATTTCGGCCTTGTAGCGCAACTTCGAAATATCGTTGTAGGTTTCGTAAATGCGTCACCGAATGCAGTGTAGCAGTGCCAGTGGGCTATACTAGTAGGTGACCAGTGCTTCCATGTAAAGGGCTGTTACCCAACCACTGCCCCGGCGGCTATCATTCATACACGAGGCAAACAAGGCAGTGTGTGAGTGCTCCCAGCCAAAGAACAAGAGGCGGTCGTGCTCCACCCTCTACTTGCTCTTGCTAGTCTGTTGTCCTCCTCTGAGTCACTAACAATCCCTGCCATCACCACCACCATGTCTTCATCTTCCCAAACACCTGCGTCCTCTTCGCAGTTCGAATCAATCATTAGTACCGCCTTAAGCGAGTTCAAGAAAAAGACCGGGAAAAACCTTTTAGACGACTTGCTCGCCAAGGAACTGGAAAACTGCGACTCTGTCGAGGCCGTCATGGGCATAATTCAAGGCCAAGCTGAGGCATTTGATAAGTTTAGGGATGGCGATAGCAGGTTGATCAAATGGATCCGTTCGTCGGTGCACGTCCTCTATACGATTTCTGCGGCTCTTGGCGACGGCGTTGGCGCGGTACGTATCAGGTTAACAGTTTTGAGTTGCATTCCGACATCGCGTGCAGGTGGTTCCTTCTGCGAAAGCAGTCTTTACCGGAATCGGTGTCCTTCTCGCTGTTCGTTCATCTGTCTTCCTTTTTGTCGGCCCCCTTAATTCTGATATTTTTACAGGCGGCAAAGGACGTCCGAGCGAGCCACGATGCACTTGTCGACCTATTTGAGCGCATTCAATTCTTCCTCAAGCGACTTGGGGTCCATACTCGAATTTCGCCCACCAAGGACATGGTGGAGATACTTGTGAAAATCATGGCCGAGGTGATCGCTATACTCTCCATCGCGACAAATGAGATGCAACAAAGTAAAGCAAGTAGGTTATTTCTGCGAGACATTCATAGTTTGCATTTGACCCCTCTCGTAATTAATCAGAGATATATCTCAGGAAGCTACTAGGAAGGACGGATATTGAGGACGCCCTAAAGAAGCTGGATAGCCTAACGCAGGAGGAGGTTCGGATGGCGATAGCTCAAGTTCTGCAGGGCATCAACGAGCTCAAATATGGTGTGCCACCCTAGTATTGCCAGTGATGAACAACCACTCCCTGCTGAACCTTTGTCCCACTAGATACCAAGAAAGCCAAAGAGGCTCTGCGTGAAATAAAGGATGACGTGGAGGAGATAAAGTGTTAGTGGTCTGCTCTCTCCATTCCATTGCCTCGACTGAAACGTCGCCGCAGGGGACCAGATAGGACAGGACGTTCAGAGATGGTTTTCTCCGCCGGACCCGTCCGTAAATTACAACACCGCCTGCGAGTCTTACCATGAAGGAACCGCCAGGTGGTTTGTTGAAGGTAGCCTATTCAAGGAGTGGGAATTAGTCGGTTCCCTGCTCTGGATACACGGAAAACGTGCGTCTGCCAGTATTTTTCACTGCTCAATTCCTGATGATCTCGTTTTTGTAGCGGGATCGGGAAAGAGCATCCTTTCGTTCGTCATTTCTCCACTATCATCCCCAAACACAGGGATTGATACTGCCTAAAGCTCTGTGATTATCAAACACGTTAAATCGTTGCGCGATGCGGGGCATGCCTCCTTAGCATATTTCTTCTTTGACTTTCGAGATAAGGATAAAAAGCAAGACGCTCGCAACTTTCTCACCTCTCTTCTTATTCAACTTTCTGCCCACTCGGACCTTTGTCGCAAGATAATATCCGATATTTATTCAAAACACGGGAAGGGCACGCAACAACCCAACATTGGCGACTTGACGAAATGTCTTCACGACATGCTCTTTGCCGCGACTCAACGGCCAGTGTACCTCATCATTGACGCACTCGATGAGTGCCCCAACATCTCTGGGCTGCCAACTCCAAGAGCGGTACTCCTTGGCCTTCTGGAGGACCTTGTCGACCTGCGTATTCCAAACTTGCATATATGTGTTACTAGCCGACAGGAGGTTGATATCAAATGTGTTCTTGAGCCACTGGCGTATAGTGCTGTTTCACTTCATAACGAAAGTGGACAAAAGAAGGATATTTCCGATTACGTGGACGCCGTCGTCAACTCGGACAGGAAGATGCGGGGATGGCGTGATGATGACAAGAAGCTGGTTATTGAGGTGTTGTCCAAAAAAGCGGACGGAATGTAAGGGTATCACTCCGTCCTCGGTGATGGGTTTTCTTATCCTCTGTCGTGCAGGTTTCGATGGGTATATTGTCAGCTGGAGGTGCTACAGCACTGTATTTCCGCAAGTATTCGACAAATCCTCGAGCAGTTACCCGAATCGTTGGACGAGACGTATGCGCGCGTACTCAGTCAAATCCCCCAGGCGAACCAAGCGCACGCCCACCGTCTGCTGCAGTGCCTCATGGTAGCCGTCCGTCCGCTTCATGTTTGGGAGCTTGTAGAAGTGCTTGCATTCGAGTTCGGTACAGCTGCAGTCCCAAAATACCGCGCGGATTGGAGGCCGAATGACCAAGTACAAGCCGTGCTATCCATGTGCCCAAATCTGATCACCGTTACCAGTGTCTGTTATCAGTTCGTCCAGTTTTCGCACTTCTCCGTGAAGGAGTTCTTGATGTCGGATCGACTCACATCCACATTCGGGAACTTCTCTCGGTATCAGATTAATCCCGGACCTGCGCACACGATCCTCGCTCAGGTCTCTCTTGGAATTCTTCACTTGGATGGTCACACTAATGAAGTCGGCGTCAAGAGCTCCCCTCTGGCGAATTATGCGGCTCAACACTGGGTCAAGCACGCGCAATTCGAGGACGTCGCATCACGTGTGAAGGATGGGATGAAGTCACTCTTTGACTGCGACAAGCCTCATTTTGCGGCGTGGGTTGGAATATACAACATAGACGACCCCCTTCAGAAATCTGGGGATTTACCCTCAAAGATACCTACGCCCTTGTACCTTTCCTCGCTCTGTGGATTCTCCGACTTGGTTGAACACCTCGCCATCAGGCATCCACAGCACGTAAATGCGATCGGCGGCCGATGCGGGTTTCCGCTGCACGCAGCAATAGTTGGGAAACAGGCAAAGAACTTTCAAGTCGACCTGGACTTGGACGTCCATATCATCTGGCAAGCGAGAGCATTGACGCTAGCCCACAAAGCACTCATCAACATAGTACAATCCCTACTTAACCACGGCGCGGATGTAAATCGCCTGTGGAAGAACCTTCGTACCCCGCTACATCTGGCAGCATGTTATGGAGAGCTCGAGGTAGCTCAGGTGCTACTTGAGCACAAGGCAAACGTCAATTCTCGGGATCAAGAGGGAATGACCCCGTTTCAACTAATGTTTGAAGATTACCATTGTGTCGATTTTCTTGGTCTTGGCCAGTTATTACTAAAGTATGGTGCGGACGTAAACATACGGGACAAATACCACAATACTCCGTTACATCTTTCAATTTCAAGGGGCGGGTATGATCACGCGGAAATTCTTCTTAAGCTTGGCGCAGATCCTAGCGCGGAGAACGACGCTGGCAAGACCCCATTGCACCAACTGTTCGAACACCTTCAGAATGTTTCCTCGGCCCGCGAAGATTACGACAATACTAAATCCATGATTCTTGACACTGTACGGTTATTACTAGAGCGTGGCGCGGACATGAACCTACGGATGCCGAGCAAGTGGACCCTGTTACATAAGGCAGCGTACGGGGGTTGGCCCGATATCGTAAAGGAGCTTCTCGATCGCGGTGCAAACGTGAACGCGGAGACTAAGCAGGGTAAGACGCCGTTGCACATGGTGTCACGCCCACACAGCGAACATCCCCCTAGAAAAGACGACTATGTCGGTGTTGCACAGCTATTGGTAGAGCGGGGCGCGGACGTCAATGCCCGAGACGAGCATCAAAATACCCCATTACATTCTGCAGCGTTGGATGGGAGGCTAGAAATCGCACAGGTGCTTCTCTTTTTTTCTTTTAAAAAAGCTGAACTATATTCTGGAACCGCAGATACTTCTCAACCATGGTGCGAGCGTAGTTGTGGAAAACGACCAGGGCAAGACCCCATTGCACCTAGTGTCGCGAGAAGAATTTCGATTCCATGATTACTCGGACGGTGACGGAAGCCTCGGAATTACACAACTGTTGCTAGAGCGCGACGTGGATGTCAATGCCACAGACGTGCAAAAAAATACCCCATTACATTCAGCAGTTTTCGGGGGGAAGCTCGAGATTGCGAAGGTGCCTTTTACTTCTATTTTTTTTTAAAAATACATTTATATTTCAGGGTCACAGGTGCTTCTCGGTCAAGGTGCAAGCGCCGACGCGAAGAATGACGAGGGTGAGACCCCATTGCATATGGTGTCGTCACAAAGACAATATTGCTCCAAAAAAGACAAAATCGGCATTGCACAACTACTGCTAGAGCACAGCGTGGACGTCAATGCACGGAATAAGAACCAGTCCACCCCATTTCATTTGGCGGCTTTCGCGTGGAACATGGAGATCGCACAGGTACTTCTCGACCATGGTGCAATCGTGGACGCAGAGAATGACAAGGGCGAGACCCCACTGAACCTTGTGTCACAATGCAGACATGGCTACGAAGTTGTGCGGCTATTGCTGGAGCGTGGCGTGGATGTCAACACAACAAATAATAATAAGTCCACCCCATTACATTCAGCAGCTTCATGGGGCTGTCTCGAGACCACACAGCTACTTCTTGACCATGGTGCAAACCCCAACGCGGAGAACGACGAGGGCGAGACCCCATTGCACCGAGTGTCACAAGGTCACTTCCAAGAAGACGGCGTCGGCATTGCACGGCTGTTGCTGGATCGCGGTGTCGATGTCAACGCACGGAAGAAGAACAATTCCACCCCATTGCACTTAGCAGCTTTCATGGGGAGGCTCCAGATCGCACAGGTACTTCTCAATCGTGGTGCAAACGCGGACGCGGAGAACGACGACGGCGAGACCCCATTGAACCTAGTGTCACGAGGCAAACGTTACCTCTTCAAGGAAGACGACGGTGTCGGCATTGCACGGCTATTGCTGGAGCACGGTGTGGATGTAAACGCACAGAAGAAGAGCAAGACCTCACCGTTACATTCGGCAGCTTTCAAGGGGAGACTCAAGATCGCACAGATGCTTCTCGACCGTGGTGCAATCGCGGACGCGGAGAACGACGGGGGCGAGACTCCATTGAACCTAGTGTCACGAGGTGAATACAAGTACCAAGAAGATGGTGTCGGTATTGCACGACTATTGTTGGAGCGCGGTGTGGATGTCAACGCACAGAAGAAGAGCAGGACCACCCCGTTACATTCGGCAGCATTCAAGGGGAGGCTCAAGATCGCACAGATGCTTCTCGACCGTGGTGCAATCGCGGACGCGGAGAACGACGGGGGCGAGACTCCATTGAACCTAGTGTCACGAGGTGAATATAAGTACCAAGAAGACGGTGTCGGCATTGCACGACTATTGTTGGAGCGCGGTGTGGATGTCAACGCACAGAAGAAGAGCAAGACCACCCCATTACATTCTGCAGCTCTCAAGGTGAGGCCCATGATCGCACGGGTGCTTCTCGACCACGGTGCAATCGTGGACGCGGAGAACGACGAGGGCGAGACCTCCTTGAACCTAGTGTTACGAGGTAAACGTGACTGGGAAGAAGGCGTTGTCGGCATTGTACGTCTATTGCTGAAGCGCGGCGTGGATGTCAATGCCCAAGACAAATACCACAACACCCCATTACACTTGGCAGCTTTCAAGCGGAAGCCCCAGATCGCACGTCTTCTCCTCGACCATGGTGCGAACCCGAACGCAGAGAACAAGCGGGGTGAGACACTGTTGCACGAAGTGCCACGAATCGAAGATAACTCCCGAGGTGTCGGCATTGCACGGCTATTGCTGGAACGTGGCGTGGATGTCCATGCTCGAGACAAAGACCACAACACCGCATTACACTCGGCAGCTTTCGAAGGGAAACTCAGGCTCGCGCAGGTACTTCTCTCTCTTTCTTCGTTGGATCGATCTATATTGTAGGATTTCAGATACTTCTCGACCACGGTGCAAACCCGGCTGCGGAGAACGACCAGGGAGAGACACCGTTGCACCTAGTGTTACGGGGCAGGCATGACTCCCACGAGGACAGTGTCAGTATTGCGCAACTACTTCTGGAGCGCGGCGTGGACGTGAACGGAAGGAAGAGGAACAAGTGGACCCCGTTACATTTGGCAGCTTTCAAGGGGAGGCTCGATATTGCAAGGGCGCTTCTCGACCATGGCGCAAACCCGAACGCGGCGGATGAGCAAGGTGAAACACCGTTGCACGTTGTGTCACAAGGCAAATACGACTCCCAAGAAGAGGGTGTCAGGATTGCACGACTATTACTGGAGCACGGTGCAGACGCCGACGGCCCGGACAAGGACCAATACACACCATTCGATTCTGCCTCCTACTTTTGGAGGTTCGATATCGCACGGCTTTTGCTCGAGCATGGCGCAACCGATGCCGAACCTGCCAGTCGAGGAATGAAGAGGAAAGCGGAGGACGTTGACCCGGGGAGCAGGTCCGAAAAGAAGCCCAAACTCCACGAAGATACGCACCTCGCGCCATGGCGGCACGCGCACTTCGCCGATGATAATAATTGACGGGAAACCATTGCGGAGTCAAGTGTTTTTGGGTCTGTCTTTGGATTCACGCAATCACGCGTCGGAGAAAACGGTTCCCAAAAAAAAAGAAAAAAAATCACGCGTCGGAGTCTCGGATGTGTTTGTCAGTGGAAATTTGTTGACTATTCAGCCTCATTATGCGAATCCTCTTTCCTATGTAGTTGGCTATATATTTGGGAATACCAATGGGTGGAATACCTCGATAACCCTAGCTCAGACGCTCTACGCATTGTGCAGGTAGGTTGTTGTGAGACAGGCCATCACTGGCATTGTACGGGCGCCGCTGCCGCCGCCGAAACGGCCTCCATGACCGTGTTGTCGAATTGAACACGCAACCGGCGCTGCCAGACCGGTTCTGTGCGATTTGTGGAGCCGGACATCGAGCTAGACGATACGGCGATTCGGTGGTTGATGCCAAGTCCAGCGTTGATCTGGACAATGACGACATGGCACAGATGCAACGATATCCACGCATACGACGGCCACAAACATGCAGGCTTGATTTCCTTTCGCACGCAGACGACTCTTTCTTATTGATCAGAGCAACAAGACTAGCCTTTGGATAAGGATCTCCAAACCAATCACTTGAGACTCCCTTCTGAGGCCTCGTTAATACAGCAGGAAAAACATTACGCATCGGCACGGCACTTGACACTCAGTCCTCGAGCTCATCTTCCTCCTTACTTTCCTCGTGCCTGTGTCTATGCTCGTCGTGTACCGGAGGTGCACTAGGGCTCTGAACCCCCAGCCCCCCGTCAAAAAAGGTCGTCAAAAACGAGTCCGACAGCGGACGCGACATCTTGGGTACCGCACCTGCTGCCACCGCGCGTAAGAGTGGGTGCTTCTTTGGGTCGAGCTCGACTATCGCTTCGTCGTCACTGTCGTCACCTTCTGTTTCAGCACTACCTTCGGCACCTTCACCGGCCCCGCCTTCTTTGTCACTTTTTCGCTGACCTCGTGCTCACCAGGGCCGAAACTGGAGCCGGTAGAGGACGGGGACCCGTCCTCACTCTCCTGCTCGAAATCCAGGTCCGAGTCTCCTCTCCACCACCCCACCTCCTGCACCTGCACCTGCACCCGCACATCCTGCCTCCGCCGTCTGTGCACTTCGCCCCTCTCCTCCCCGTCGATCGTCTGAAACACCGTCTCTTCTCCTGTCATTTTCTACGCTTCCACCGGTTGGGGTGGCACGGGGCACCTAATGAGGACGACGGTATACACACGGGGCCCACGGCGCTGCGCACACGCATGCCCGCGTCACCCCACAAGTGCTCAGAACTCGGGCCGGGTGCGCACCTGCCAGGATCCCCGCCACCAGTCTGCCACTTTGCTCGCGGAAGAAGTGCCATTGAGGGACCAGAGTGACGTCTCGCAGGTCACGGAAGGAGGTGATTCCTGCGAGCAGTGCGCCGCGCTTGACTTTACGAGTTCGGGATCGAGGTATGCGCCTGTGGGGGTGGTGGGGAGGTAGAAAGGGGGGATGAGAGAGAGGAGCGCTCGGTGCGGGGTGGGGGGACATGGAGAGTACGCATTGAGGGGTAGAGACGGAGACGAAGGGGAAAAAGTGGATATTACAGATGTGGGTGTGGATGTAGGATGTAGAGTGGTGAGTGATGCTGTTGAGGCGCGGGATTGCGCCAGCCTCACAGAACTGAGCAGGCTAGCTCGAACCGCGCGCCACCCTTTCTCTTTTCCCCTCTCTATGCTTCTTTCTCTAGCGCACGCGCTGTTGTTATTGTAGTCCTTCTGGGACGCAGTAGTTGGCGTGGGCATGGGCACACCCCCAGCGAGTAGCGGTGCAGTTTTCTGTCCACTGTGGTGGGTCAGCGGAGCTGGCGTGCATGGAGGAACACGAGTGTGAGCACTGGCGCCCACAGGGTGCGACGAATAATTTAGTCTGGACAACTGGGCAGTCACACCGGTCACAGGGACCGACTTTCCGCATCCAGTGACATCCCAAAAAAGGAAGGTGCCAAGAACATCACACTTTTCCTGAGTTGGGTTCCAAACGCACCGTTCTCACGGACCGGTCCGCTCGGGACCGGCCGAACTTTCAGTCTCCGCCCAAACACACATTTTCGAACAAAGAATTTTCACAATTATTAGCTAAAATAAATATTACAAAGTGCAGGGCATGTGATTGTTATAATCACATGTTCTATTAAATAATCGTAGTTACATAAGCTATCGAATTTTTTGTCTAAGTCGGACGGTATGACCCCGAGCAACACGTCCCATTCTGTGCCCCCCCGCATGTTGACCCTGGCACAAACCTGGGGGAAGGCACTCTCACCCGCACCGCTTCTGGGGTTGCCGTGGCCCATTGCGACGGAGGGGGGTTCCCGGTCCGCGTGGGCTCAAAGTGGGGGTGCGCGCCCCTCCTCCGTTTCTCGCGCAGGCCCTCCCAGTGTACCCCTCTGGTGTGGTGCACTGCACCCGTTCGTGCGTGCCCCCCGTCTGATCGCGTGTGGCCCCCGCCGGTTCACGCGTGCCCCCCGCCGGTTCGTGTGTGGCCGCTGCCGGTTCGCGCGTGCCCCCCCGCCTGTTCGTGTGTGGCCGCCGCCAGTTCGCGTGTGCCCCCCGCCTGTTCGTGTGTGGCCGCCGCCTGTTCGCGTTGTGGCCCCCACCCGTTCGCACGTGCCCCCTGCCCGGCATACCGTCTGCAAAAGAATGGTTGCGCGAGGGGGCGGCCCCTCCTCCCGTTTACATGGAGCCCCCCGCTCCACCGCGGCCCTGCATTCCGCACGAAGGGGGGTGCGCACCTCACTCCCCATTCGTGTGTGCACCCGTTTGCACGCCCCCCTTCACACTCTGCACCCTGTCGTTCATGGTCGCTCCTGAGATGGGGGCGCCGCTCCGGGTTTGCGCGAAGACGGGGGTAGGTGGCGAGGGGGGTGGGGCTTCCAGCGTGGTCCCCCATTCGCGTGAACGGGAGCGGCGGCGCGGGCAAAAGGGGGGGGGCTGCCCGCGTAGGCCCCCGTTCGCGTAAACGGGTGTGGCAGCGCGGGAAAAGGGGGGGGCTGTTCCGTGCGGACTCGCCCTGTTTGCGCGTGAATGAGGGCGGAGGGGACAAATAAGAGGGGGGCTTACCTTTCCCGTGCCCCTTTGCGCGCAAACGAGGGGGCCGAAGGGGTAGGACACGCCCCCTGCCCGTGCAACCCCCCGTTCGCGCGCAAACAGAGGTAGGGAGCAGAGGGGGGGGCGTCTTGGCCCGCGCGGCCCCCCGTTCGTGCCCGGTCCACGCATGAACAGGGGCGGGGGGCAATGGGAATGGGCGGGGAGAGGGCGCAAGGGAGGGTCCTGGGGGTGGGCAAAGTGGGAGGCGCAAGGGAGGGGGCGCAGGGGCGGCTGTGGGAAGACGCGGGGAGGTGCGCGTGCGCCTCCTTTACGCCCCACTCTCCACACACGTGGCCGACAGGGCACGCGGAAAGGGGGGCGTAAGGGAGGGGCTGGTGCAGGGGACGCAGAGGGCGGGGGTGTCGTGGAAGGGGGAGCGCGGGAGGAGGGGATTGTTTGTCGCGATACACAAACGCGTTGTTGACGTGTTATTTGGTTTTATTTTTATCAAATTTCACATCATTATTTACAATACTCTACAAATAAAATATGAAAGTCAAAAAAAGCGGGGTTTGAATCTTAATGGGGGAGACACGGTGAAAGCGGGCCGGTCCGTGAGAATGGTGCGTTTGGGCAAAAACTCTTTTCCTGTCCTTACAAAACGGGCATCCCTGAACAGCATTCGAGCTCAGTAAACTTTACTCTTAGTAAGCGCAAATAAAACACTTTCCTTTTTAAAAAAGCTATTTCCTTAACTAGGCGTCGACTTTGTCGACTATGACCTTGCTTGGTGAGAGCCATTGCGTGGGAACTGTATATATTTTGGTAGGTTTTTTCAACGTCACTGGGCCTTTTGGGCTTGCTCAAAAATACGATCCTGGCCGTCAAGCTGGCCGTGGTAGATGGGGTTCAAACCCCGGGGTTGGTCGCATGAATGCGCCACTATGGTGCAGACAATAGCCAAAAGTTAAAAAAGGAAAGATGAGAAATGAGGCAACAATATATTTTATTTTTTCAACAGAAGCGTATGCTGTACTAGACATTCCATCGCCTTCCCTTGTTGTGGTTGTTGGCGCGTAGTTGTTGTAACACCGCTGTGTTGTTCATCGGCTTGCATTGCCGTGGTTGGGGCATGGCTCCATTGCGGTTACGCATGTCGTTCCGTCATGGTCGCGGTCATTGCCGCGTTGTTGTCATCACTGTATTGCTGTGGTTGCCAGTGGCCTCCTTTGTTGTCATTTGTGGCTTGCATCGTGGTGGAATTTGCGCGCTGTGTTGAGTTGCACGCCATCGTGGCGTTATGGGGGTTTGAAGTGGTGCTTGCGCGCCGTGTTGTGATGACGTTGTGACGGGTTGTGCGCACCGTTCGCAAGAGGTCGCGCAGGCCTCCGTGGGGCGCCAGCTGTCGTATGTAGGTTTGCGGTGGTAGCGATTGCGTCAGTGTAGAAGGGCTAGTGCTGTGCGCGAGTGCAGCGAGGTCAGGAAGGGAGATAGGGTCGGTCGGTCACAAGTGGTCGGAAACGGTCGCGCACGCTTCGGCGTGGTGCGAAACTTCGTATAGTTGGCCGCTGTGGTTGGGAACACGTCGGGTTCGAGTTACTAAGGCCGCGCGCAAGTGCGGCAGGCAGGGAACGCGAGGGAGTGAGCTACACTAAGCTCAAAAGTCCGAAATTTGTGAGGAAAAGTCTCTGCTATAACCTGAGGTGTAAGTTGTAATTAGATGGCGTATATACTAAAGAGAGTAAGCTAAGGAAAGAGGGTGATTTAGATAAACAGGGGAAAGCTAAAATGCGAAGGGGAGAGTCCAGGACAAGTGGGAGACCGAGTGTGCATAGAGCGCGGGAAAGCGGTGAAGCGGTGGAAGCGCGGGAACGCGGCGCTTAGAAAGCGTACAGAAAGCACATGGAAAGTGTATGGAAAGTGCAAGAAGGTGCGAGCGAGTGTGGGCGAGCATGAGTGAATGCAAGAAGTAAGTAGAAAAAGCAAAAAATAACTTTTCAGTGTTGATAAGTGACCCGCGCGCACTTAGCGGCTCGTATGGACACGCAGATAACGGACTGCTTTAGATAAGATATATTGGACTTATGTAGATTAGATTATTATGATCTTTACAATCTCGGACTTTCTTATCTATGACATCACTGTACAATGACATCATGGACTCCTCTGGACTCCTATTGTATTTCGTCCTTGTACTCATTCCTTTTGTTCTATCCTTATTGTGATGTCACTATGATATCATCAGTCTAGACTTCTATTGTTCTCTGCGCTTTTGTTCTCCTTCTGCACACTCCTTTGTGTCCCTCTGTAGAACAACGCCCCTTGTATTTACTGTGACCTGTGTTACTACCGTCACTCTCTGTAGCAGTATAAGTAGAGTACCATGTATGCTCTGGCACCACACCAGTTCTCATCTGTTGTGTGCCAGGTATGTCTCCCTCTGTTGTATAAAACACCAGTTCTCATCTGTTGTGTGCCAGACCACCATCTGCTTCACTTGCTAGATCTTACTCTGTTGCTGCTTCCAGCCACCCTTGATATCTCACTACAGTCCTCTTGTCACTGTGAGTATCATCCCTTCATGTGCGCTGTTCATCAGGTTATGGGCCCTGGTGCCCAAGCCACTCCACTTGGCTGGTCACTGTGTTCCTAGGATCACACACCAGGTCAAGGTCTGTCTGGGGCCTCACCAGCCTTGCCCAAGGCAGTGGACACTGAGGCGTCAGTTGTCACTGCTGAGGAATCTCCTGTACATGTACTGCCCAGTAGTCCTACTTTCACCCCTACTGTTTTCCTACTTTCACCCCTACTGTTTTCCTAGCCCCTGCGCTATGCGCAAGGAGATTGGATCTGGTAGCCCCTTAATCCATATCCAGGTGTGCATGGCCCACTGGGCTGTGTATTGTGGAGCTTAGCGCCAGCTGTCTCTGGTGCTCCACACTGGGCGCAGAATCTCCTCACCATGGGAGTGTAAAACCTGGTTCAGACTCTGGGGGGTGTTCACCTTATGGTGTTCTGCAACCAGACTCCTGCCTTGTAGCGGCAATGGGAAAGGATTCAGTAAAGCCACTTGTGGCGATGAGGCAACCAACAGGCCGAGAAGGCTGAGGTAGACAGCCTTGGGCTCTGAAAGATACCATTCCATATCCCCCTGACGCAAACTAGTGAGCCATGTCCTAGACACATCCTGGCTGGCAGCTGGCTCCTAGTATGGCAAAGGGATCTTCCAACCTGGGCCTAGCCCTTGTATCACTGGCATACCACAGGAGGCAGGACGCATTAGCGTTCTGGCCTTACAGATACACAGACAGGAGTGTCTACCCCCATATCTTGCAACTGTTATGAAGCACTGTCGCTGACTGCTCCTCGGCGATAGATAAATCATCCCTATGTCTTCCACACACTCTTCTCGTGCTGCCTCGCCCACTGGCGCCACCGGTGCGGCTGCAGGCACAGCAGGGGGCTCACTTCCCCCTTTTCCCACTGGGTCCTCACCCTCCACACATCTGGGTGCCGCGTATGGCAACTCATTTGGCATGCCCTCTGGCATCCACCTCAGCCGTTTTGATGGGTCCAACTGGAACGAGTGGTCTGGGACTTTGGAAGCCATCCTCACGCTGCATGAAGCTGAGGATGTGTTCACCCTCCAAGTCCCTCCCTCTGGAGTCACTGCTGATGAGTGGGACTCTGTCCAGCGTCGGGCAAAGGCGTACCTCCGCCTCTACCTTAAACCCGATGTCTACTCCCTCATTGCCGACCCTCTAGTCTATCCCACCTTCAAGTCAAAGTGGGACAAGCTGAAGGACGTCTATGCTGGTGCTAGCGGCAGCACCACCATATTTAATTTGTGGATCCAACTCACCCAAGCCCGCCTCGACGACTCCGCGCCCATGGCCTCTCAGTTGGCCAAACTCAATGAGCTGCGAGTTGGCCTTTCCAACGCACAGATGGGTGTCACTGATACCCAATTCTGTCTCATTCTCCTCCACGCCCTGCCAGCCTCCTATGAGGTTCTGGCATCCACCATCCTCGCCAGTGGCGCCCCCTCCAAACTGAAGCACGCTGAAATAATTGCGCGCATTATTTCTGAGGAGGCGCGTCGTACTGGCCCCTCTGGCTCCTCCCTCAACAAGGCTGCCCCCATTAGGCCCACCAGCAGTGGCCCACGTAAGAAGAGAGACCACTCTCAACTTACCTGCCACTACTGTAACAAAAAGGGGCACATCAAGCCTGACTGCAGGCAGAGGAAGAAGGATGAAGCGGCGGGGAAGTTGAAGGACACCGGCAACAAGGCTGCCAACTCTCATGTATTAGTACCTACCACCGCCTCCATTAAGGAGGTCGATGAAGAGCCCGCCATTAACTGGGCGGACAATGCAGTTGGTGTTGCCTTGTATGCTGCCTCGCGTGTGCGTTGGATGATGGACAGTGGTGCCACACACCACATCACACCACATCGGTCCGATTTCAAGGACTACACCCCATGCAAAGGTGCTGTGCGCCTTGGGGACAAGTCCACCATCGACCAAATTGGTGTAGGCTCCATCGTCTTCACTACGAGCCAGGGCCTTCCCATCACCCTCAGTAATGTGCTACACCTTCCACAGGTGAAGACACGCTTCTTGTCGACGCGTGCCTTAGCACAAAAGGGTGCGGAAGTGGCCTTTGACAGTGGCTCATTTAAAATATCTGTCAAAAAGCAATGTGTAGCTGTTGGCTACTTGGAGGACAACCTCTACTGGTTGGACGCTTCAAGCATTGGCCTCAATGCTCACGTCAAAAGTGCTGCCACCACTCTTGATATCTGGCATCAGCGCATGGGACACATCTCCTCTGCTGCTCTCAAGTCATACGGTCCCTCTGCCACTACTGGCATGGACATTGACAGCTCTACCACGCATACTGCTGTGTGTCGTGGGTGCGAGTTGGGTAAATCCACTCGCCAACCTTTCTCTGCGTCCTCCACCAAAAGGACAACCCGTATCTTTGAGATTGTACACAGTGACCTCGCCGGTCCAATGCAAACTCAGTCCCTACAAGGCTCCGCGTACACCGCCACCTTCATAGACGACCACTCCAAGCATGCAGTGGTGTACTTTATTAAGTCAAAGGATCAGTTTGTGAAAGCGCTGCAGATGTATTTGGCCTGGGGTGAAACCCAGACGTCCCATAAACTGCGTGCACTCCACTCTGACCGCGGAGGCGAGTACATGGCGAGCCAAGTACAGGACATTCTCAAGCAGAGAGGGATAGAGCATCACCTTACGATGCCAGGTTCACCACAGTCGAACAGGAAAGCCGAGCGGTTTAACCGCACCATTACGGATAAGGCAATGACCATGCTACACACAGCAGGCATGTCTAAAGGCTTCTGGGAGCATGCTATGAGCACTGCGGTACACATCTATAACCGCTCTCCCACCCGTACGCTCAAGTGGCGCACACCTTATGAGCTCTGGTACTCTGGCAAGGTACCAGACGTCTCTCACCTGCGCATCTTCGGATGCAAGGGGTACATGCACGTACCCGCTGATAAGCGTCGCAAATTGGATGCGAAGGCCATTGAGGTCACGCTTATTGGGTTTGAGCCCGAATCTAAGGGCTATAAGCTCTGGGACCGCCAAACCCGCTCTGTCTGTCTGTCCAGGGATGTGACATTCAACGAGAGCAGCTTCCCGTCCCTCCAGGGTGCTGAGACACACCCACCACCTTCTCAAGTGGCCTCACCACCACTACCTACACCAGTAATTGCCGTACCTAGCACGTCGGCGTTACCACCACAGCGAGCACCCTCCCCTGCACACTCTGATAGCAGTGAGGAGGATGTTGAAGATATCCTAGACCCTAAACAAGAGCGCCCACACACGCCACCACCACCTGCCCCACCCACTCTTCCTATCACACCTAAGCGTGAACAGCCCCCTCTGACTTCTCCACCACCACATCAAAGTGCAACGCGCATTATGCGCAATGTCCCTCCTCCCTCACCAGACATGCCTGGTGGCTTTGAGGATCGCGCACAGCGTAGTCAGCTGTTGCGTGAGATGGACAATGCACCTAGACGCTCTGCCCGTGCACCAGTGCCCAATCCCCGCTACTTCACAGCGGATAATGTGGCCACACGTGGTAGACGGTTGGGGTTTGCAGAGCTGTTGGCTGCAGCTTATGTCGGAAGAGATCCTGCATCCTATGCAGAGGCCATGCGGTCTGTGGATGCAGGTGAGTGGACAACGGCGTGTCAGTATGAAATGGATGCGCTAGCCAAGAATGGCACATGGGAGTTAGTAGATCTCCCGCCTAATCGCAAGGCAGTAAAATCCAAATGGGTCTTCAAGCTCAAAGCGGATGGCCGCTACAGAGCTCGCTTGGTGGCTAAGGGGTTTACGCAAATCCCTGGCATAGATTTTGATGAAACCTTCTATCCCGTCGCACGATTCGAGTCGCTGAGATTACTTCTGGCGTTGGCCGCGCTGGAGGACTGGCACATCCATCAGATGGATGTCAAGTCTGCGTTCCTCAATGGCGTGCTTGACGAGGAGATTTACATGGAGCAACCACAAGGGTTCATCACCACTGGTGCAGAAACGAAGGTGTGTCGCCTAGTCAAGGCGATATATGGTCTCAAAAAAGCCTCCCGTGCATGGAACTTGCAATTCCATGGAGTGCTACTAGCACTCGGCTTTAAACGGACGTTTGCCGATGCCGGCGTATATGTGTTGCCTCAACGAGAGGGGGATGGACCACTCTTCGTTATCGTTTACGTTGACGACATCACTATTCTGGGTGCTTCTCTGGAGAGAATCAAGCGTCTTAAGTCAGATCTTTCTGAGCGCTATGAGATGACAGATCTCGGGGAGATAGAGTCATATCTTGGTATGCGCATTGTGCGCGACCGCTCCCTTAGACGCATCGAAATAGACCAGTCTGGCTATGTCAAGGATGTCCTTGAACGCTTTGGCATGACTGATGCCACGCCACACTCCACACCCTTGCCCGCTGGTGCTGACGAGCACCTTCATAAATATACGGGTCAGGCTACTGCCTCTGACATTACGCACTACCAGTCACTTATTGGTAGTCTGCTGTACGTTCAGATTGGTACTAGACCAGACATTTCCTTCGCTGTGTCACGTCTGGCGCAGTATGCAGCGAATCCTTCCCCCCAACATCTGCGGCTTGCGCAATATGTCCTGGCTTACTTAGTAGGCACTGTGGATATGCGGATAGTCTATGATGGCGCCAGTGGAGACGGCCTTGTGGGCTACTCTGACTCTTCCCTGGGTGACCAGGTTGACGACAGACACTCCACTTCGGGTTATGTATTCCTCTTAGCCAATGGTGCAATAAGCTGGTCCTCGCGAAAGCAAAAGACAGTGGCCCAAAACACTACAGAGGTGGAATACATGGCCATGACCGATGCGGCCAACCAAGCCGCTTGGTATCAGAGCTTCCTGTTGGAACTCGGGTACGAGGTCGACGACCCCATCCCATTGCATGGTGACAACAAGGGTGCCATTGATTTGGCCTTGAACCCTGTCACTGGGAGGCGATCGAAGCACATTGCCATTAGGCATCATGTCATTAGGGAGTACATCGAAAAGAGGACCATCACTCTCATTAGAACCCCTACTCTGGAAATGGTCGCAGACGGCTTTACCAAGTCACTCGCGCGCACCCTGCTCCAACAACACAATGTTGACATGGGCTTGTGCTAAATCCTAGATTGCTGATCACGGGGAGATGTTGATAAGTGACCCGCGTGCACTTAGCGGCTCGTATGGACACGCAGATAACGGACTGCTTTAGATAAGATATATTGGACTTATGTAGATTAGATTATTATGATCTTTACAATCTCGGACTTTCTTATCTATGACATCACTGTACAATGACATCATGGACTCCTCTGGACTCCTATTGTATTTCGTCCTTGTACTCATTCCTTTTGTTCTATCCTTATTGTGATGTCACTATGATATCATCAGTCTAGACTTCTATTGTTCTCTGCGCTTTTGTTCTCCTTCTGCACACTCCTTTGTGTCCCTCTGTAGAACAACGCCCCTTGTATTTACTGTGACCTGTGTTACTACCGTCACTCTCTGTAGCAGTATAAGTAGAGTACCATGTACGCTCTGGCACCACACCAGTTCTCATCTGTTGTGTGCCAGGTATGTCTCCCTCTGTTGTATAAAACACCAGTTCTCATCTGTTGTGTGCCAGACCACCATCTGCTTCACTTGCTAGATCTTACTCTGTTGCTGCTTCCAGCCACCCTTGATATCTCACTACAGTCCTCTTGTCACTGTGAGTATCATCCCTTCATGTGCGCTGTTCATCATTCAGGGCCCAGGGAGAGCGTGGTCATATCAGCACGACCTGTCTTCGGGTGCTTACGAGCCATTTGTGAGGTGATTGATGTTGGCGTCCATGGCTATGTGAGGCGAGGGCAGGCGATGGCAAGGGAGAAACACTGATCGATGGGGAACAATAGCAAAGTGCGACGCCGTGGAGGATTGCTTGAGGTGCTGAACCTTGAGATTTGATACACTTACATAATACAAACCCTAGGGTTACAAGCTTATATAAGGGGGGATGGTTCCTGGTGACTGCTACCTTAATAGGTTGGCTTTGTACATGTGGACGTTTTCCGGATTCTTAGGTAACTAGGCGTCGACTTTGTCGACTATGACCTTGCTTGGTGAGAGCGATTGCGCGGGAACTGTATATATTTTGGTAGGTTTTTTCAACGTCACTCGGCCTTTTGGGCTTGCTCAAAAATACGAGCCTGGCCGTGGTAGATGGGGTTCAAACCCCGGGGTTGGTCGCGTGAATGCGCCACTATGGTGCAGACAATAGCCAAAAGTTAAAAAAGGAAAGATGAGAAATGAGAAATGAGGGAACAAAATATATTATTTTTTCAACAGAAGCGTATGCTGTACTAAGTGAAAGGAACGACGTTCCATCGCCTTCCGTTGTTGTGGTTGTGGGCGCGTAGTTGTTGCAACACCGCTGTGTTGTTCGTCGGCTTGCGTTGCCGTGGTTGGGGCATGGTTCTGTTGCGGTTACGCATGTCGTTCTGTCATGGTCGCGGTCATCGCAGCGTTGTTGTCGTCACCGTATTGCTGCGGTTGTCAGTGGCCTCTTTCATCGTCATTTGCGGCTTGCGTCATGGCGGAATTTGCGCACCGTGTTGAGTTGCACGCCAACGAGGCGTTGGGGGGGTTTGAAATGGTGCTTGCACGCCGTGTTGTGAGGGTCTAGGGGGTGTGAAGCGTCGCAGGGTGTCGCACAGGCCACCGCGGAGCGCGAGATGTCGTATATGGGTCCGCAGCGATCGCGGACACGTCGGTATCGAAGGGCTAGAGCCGCGCGCGAGGGCGGCGAGGTCGGGAACGGAAACGGGGTCGGTTAGTCATATGTGGTCGGAATCGGTCGCGCATGCTTCGGCATGGCGCGAAACTTCGTATAGATGGCCGCCGGGGTCGGTAACGCGTCGCACTTAAGTCGCTAAGGCCGCGCGCGAGTGCAGCACGCTGGGGAACGCGAAGGGAGAGCTACACTGAAGTCTGAGGTCCGAAATTTGAGGGGAAAAGTCTACTATTAGAAGTCTTGTAGTAAGGCTGTAATTACATGAGTTATGTACTGGGGGGGCTAAGGAATGGGGTGCATTAAATGGACAGGGGAAAGGTAAAATGCGGAGGGAAGAGTCCGAGACAAGTGAGAGACTGAGCGAGCACAGAGCGCGGGAAAGCAGTGAAACACGACACTTTGAAAGCGCGCAGGAGCACGGCCGAGTGCGAGCGAATGCGGAAAGTATAGGGAAGTAGGCGGGTGCTTAATGCAGAGGGCATCTAGAAAGTGAAGTGTATAAATCGCAATTTCACCGGTCAGGGAGACCGGTGACCGTGGTCTTGAGCATGGTCGTATCACCGGGTTGGATAGGATGGGAGCTGGAGGGAGCAACCATGGATAGATGATGTTGGGGGTCGTAGATGTTCTCTAACGCTCCCTAGTTCTAGATGGATCGTTCATTGTGCAGTGGGCATTTGCAGCGCTTTGCATGATTTGGGTCATTGTTGTGCGTGATCATGGCATGCATCGGGGCGCCAACGCCGATCCAACACCACCTTTGTAAGGAATGGCTTACTCTATCAAACACCGACCACGGCATCAGTCGGCAGGCGTGACGCACAGCCAATTCTCGTTCTTTGCGACACAGCAGGATTTTTATCTGAAAAACACCTGGAGAATATTAAAAGACGGTACCAGATGATATATACTGAATTATGTGGGGATTGGACCGGGAGTGAGCGAGAAATTCAAGGTGTCCGACAACCAGGTGCTGTAGGTTAGCTTTGTACATGTGGACGTTTTACCTATTCTGTCGTTTTGCTTTGTACATGTATACGAGTGAGTGCAACAGCGTTCGAAATGTGTATGACTAATAGGGTGGCTTTGTACATGTGGACGTTTTCCGGATTCTTAGGTAATTCTCACTTTGTAGTAGACCTTGTCAAGCAAGGTTGCCTTTAGTCATCAAACTTAAATCTCATATGTTTTTTTAAGATATTCACAGAACTTAACAAAACAATAAATATATTTTTATTATCTAATTAGTCTACATCAATTTTTTGTCTAAGTCATACTATGGCACACGAATATGGGGTGTGGGCGCAGTGAACGCGGGCGCACGGAGACTGCGCCGGCCCTGCTGCGCAACACGTGGGGAGGCGGGCATGGCTTGGCCTTGTGCGCCCCTTCCCGCATGAACGAGGCGGTGTGCCCGCATGCACCCCCCATCTGCGCGAATGGGGAAGGGTGGTGGGGATGGCGTGCCCCGGTGTACCCCCTTCCCTGGCATACGGGGCGGCGCGGCCAAGGGGAAAGGGAAAGGGATGCCAGGGGTGGCATCCCCGCGTGCACCCCTTCCACGTGAATGGGGAAGGGGGGAACCGGGGGGTGGTGTGCCCTACGCGTTCCCCGCGTGTACGGGGTGGCGCAGCCAAGGGAGGAGGGAGGGACCGGGGGTTGTGTGCACCCTTTCCACACAAACGGGGTGGTGTGAAGAGGCGGGGCGGTGTGCCCTCATTGCACCCCCCTTCCGCACGAATGAGGAAGGGAGGGGGCGGGGGTCCTGTGCCCTTGCGTGTCCCCTTTCTGCGCGTACAGGGCAGCGCGGCCAGGGGAAATGGGAGGCTGAAGGCGACAGGGAGAGGTGGCGCGCCTTCATGCACCCTTCCACGCGAATGGGGAAGGGAGGGGGCTGGGGACAGCGTGCCCTTGTGCCCCCCTTTCCACGTGAACAGGGTGGGACGGCCAAGGGGGAAGTGGCGGCGTGTCCTCGTGTGCCCCACACGAATGGGTCACATGGGGGAAGGGAAGGTGACAGTGCGCCTTCGGCACAGATGGGGTGGTGCGGACAGGGGGTAAGGGAGAGGAAGGGGAGGGGGCGGCATGCCCTCATGCGCCCCCTTTCTACACATGAAGGGGCAAGGGTCAGTGCGGGAGGGGAAGAGGAGACTTACCCATGTGCGCCCCCTTTCTGTGCTCAAATAGAGGCGGCGGTCAATGTGGGGGAAGGGGAAGTTGGGGGGCAACTTACCCTGGTCTGCGCACGAATGGAGTGGTGTGTGATGCGTCCTCTTTTCGACGCAAATGGGCAGGGATGGGAGTAGGGTTGCCGCAGTCCAGTGCGGTCCAGTTCGGAGACACTTTTTATGAACCCCGAACCGGACCCAGGTCTGGTTCGGGCTCTCATGCTGAACCTCAAACCTCTTAGAGGTCCGGTGCGGTTCAGGTGCGGTTCGGGGCTCAGACGTGGCCAAACCTGAACCTGAACCCCAAACCCTCACAAAATATCTAAAAAACATTCTAAAATTCTAAAAATAATATTACAGAATGCCTACAGCTATCTACCTGCACCTGCACCCGCGTGAAACTCATAAGCAGAGAATGTGTGTGTGCATGCATGCGTACGAGGTGAGAGAGGAGTGCTCACCTACCATTGCTGCCGCAGTTCATCGTCCTCGCAGAGCAGCTTGGAATTTCTTGATCGAGCTTGCAGATGTGCAGAGTCGGTGGTGGCAGCGCGACGACCTGTCCTAGAGAGTGTGTGAGCATGGTACACTCAAGCTGCACGAAGAGACGTGAGTCAGAGGTCGGGTTGCAGCGAGTCCAAGTCGGCTTACTTGTTTGATGTAGGCTTGTCGTCCCTCCTTCCGCGTCGTGATCGCCGCTCGCGGTCGAATCGTCGCCACATTGTCGTCGTGGTCGTGGTCGTCGTGTCGGGGTCATCTTCTTCATGGTCGTCTCCTTGCGTCATCACAGTTGTGGTTGTGGTCAGGTTGTCGCCACTTCGTTGCACCGGTCGCCTTCGTCCCTGACATTGCCACCCTGCATTGGCATGATTACCGAATCGACCGAAGTCACTGAGTTACTGGTGGTGGACGACAGCTTTGTCAGATGTTGAAACTGGAGTAGTCGGGTTGGAAGAGCCAGGAAGACGAGGTGAGAGTAGATGAGCTGGTCGTCGTGGGCGAAGAGCTGGTCGAACTCATTGAGCTCGTTGAAGTAGTTCTCGATGTGGCCGAACTGTATGTGGTCTGTATGATGTCAGCACCTATAACAAATTTAGGGTCGATGCGAATCTCTCTCACTGAAAAGCTCAAAATCGAGGAAGAAGACAATGAACAAGAGGCGATTAAATTAGAGTCCGAGGAAACTTGTGACGAGGGTGTTGGCAAGGGCTTGGAGACGGAGGGGAGGAAGTACTCCCAACAGGATAATACTCGGCCAAGTCGGGATCATCGGGATCGGGATCACTCGCGGCTGCGTCATCATCATCCCACGTTCCACAGCAGCGAGGAGACGGCAAGCACAACGGCACCAAAGAAGGTGCCTGACATAGCCCGTCGTCTTCACCTCTGCGTGGAGGTGTGGCCTCTGGTGCTGTGTGGATCGTGACTTGCTACAGCAGGGAAAGGGACTCAGAGCAGAGAGGTAAACAAAAGAAAAAGTGAGTGGTGTATTGTGGTAACTTGAAAAAAAAAACAAAAAAAAAACTACAGTACACGTGGGTGGTGCCACTGTGTGGAGCGTGGGAAGCGTTTCCCACATTCTTCGATAACCCCAGTAACCTAAGTTAACAGTTCACACTTTTTTGAGCCCACTCACCGCATGCCGATCCTGCATAATGGACCACCCTTGCTACTACCGTCCCGCCCCAGTCGTCAGTCATCAACCAAGGTCATAAGTCCGAACCCGTGCGCCCATTGCATCCCCACTAATGAGCAGCTGCTCTTACACAAACCAGTGTGTGCATGCTACAAGTGTTCACAACACCAACAATTTTGCCACCCTCATAGACCCCAAATAGATGAGTATTGTTCGTTCAATCTACGACGCACTGACATTTATTGCTTCCCTGGCAAAATACTCGCCGTCATTGGCATCACCGAAGCCAGCCGCTGGCACCCGCTGCCCGCATGGGCCTCTGGCCATGCCACTCCCCCTCCTTGCCCTGCGCCCCCATCAAAACAGCACAACCGCTGCAGTACCATGCGCCAACGCAGGCCGCAAGCAATGATGGCGAGATGATGGTGGCAATGGCCATAATGGTGAGTCAGAGGTGGTGACGTCAAATGGTCAAAGGGATAACGATGCAACGACGGTAATGCAGCATCGTGACACCGACAACAGCAGTGGGGTGGTGCTGCGACGGTGACGCGGTGAGAGCAGCGACGATGACAGGGACAATGGTGCCGCGACAACAACAATGATGGGGATGACCGTACGGCAACAGCAACGACGGCAGGGATGATGGTGCAGCAATGATGATGGGAACGACGGTGCAGCAACGACGATGGGGATGACGGTGCAGTAACGACGACAGGGAGGACAGTGTAGCAATGATGATGACAGTACGGTGCAGCACAGTACGGCGCAGTGAAAGCGACAATGACAACAACAACAACAACAACAACAGTGCGGTGTGGCTATACCAACAACGAAGGGGCTAGTCCTGTAGTAGCTACACATAGATATTTCATTATACAATAAACATATTTTCTGTACGCTGCTCTTTTGTCTCAAGGCCAGCAGGCCAGCAGTCCAAGGTGCAGTCCAGTCCGGACCGGGTTCACACCGACTCAGCCAATGGCAAACCCTGGACCGGACCTTCTAGCTGGGCCCCGAACCGCACCCCAGACTGAACTGAACCCAGAGTGCGGTCTGGTGCGGTTCGGGTCCGAACCCCAATCTGGACCAGACCCCGGCATCCCTAGGCCTTAGCCCTTCGACACAGACGTGTCCGCAATCACCATGGGCTCATATATGACATCTCATGCCCCGCGGAGGCCTGCGCAACGCCTTGCGACGCTTCATACCTCCATGTTGATAAGTGACCCACGCACACTTAGCGGCTCGCATGGACACGCAGATAACGGACTGCTTTAGATAAGATATATTGGACTTATGTAGATTAGATTATTATGATCTTTACAATCTTGGACTTTCTTATCTATGACATCACTGTACAATGACATCATGGACTCCTCTGGACTCCTATTGTATTTCGTCCTTGTACTCATTCCTTTTGTTCTATCCTTATTGTGATGTCACTATGATATCATCAGTCTAGACTTCTATTGTTCTTTGCGCTTCTTGTTCCCCTTCTGCACACTCCTTTGTGTCCCTCTGTAGAACAACGCTCCTTGTATTTACTGTGACCTGTGTTACCACCGTCACTCCCTGTAGCAGTATAAGTAGAGTACCATGTATGCTCTGGCACCACACCAGTTCTCATCTGTTGTGTGCCAGGTATGTCTCCCTCTGTTGTATAAAACACCAGTTCTCATCTGTTGTGTGCCAGACTCAACCTCTGCTTCACTTGCAAGACTTACTCTGTTGCTGCTTCCAGTCACCCTCTATATCTCACCACGGTCTCCTTTGTCACTGTGAGTATAGTCCCCTATGTGCACTGTTCATCACTCCAAACTCTGCACATCTTAGATGTGTCCCCTGGTGACCAGGGATAGTTTATGGTATCAGCGGTTTGGTAGTAATTGCCAAGCTAGCTCTCACAGAAGTAGGGATGCTGCAGTCCAGTTCTGAACCAAAGTTCGGACCTGAACTTTTTCAAACTGGACCAAAGTTTGGTTCAAGGTTCAGCATTTGTGCAGAACCGGACCATAAGTCCAGTTCTGGGTTCAGGGATGGCAGAACCACATTGAACCTGGTTTGAACCCGAACCGAACCCGAACCGACACCAGTTTAATTACCTAGACGATCTCAGACTCAGACTACTAGAGAATGAATCATAGTGCAAAAAAACCGTCTATTGAATAGTATGTGGGACAAAATATGTACAGGTAGCTAAACCGAGAACCAAACCCTACCCACCGCCGCCAATCCTACTGCTGCCTCGCTGTCGCCATTCCCGCTGCTGCCTGTTGCTGGCTAATGTTGTCCACTGAGGCCATTGTCACCACCGTCGTCGCCTTCGTGGTCGCTGCAAATGCGGGTGGGACGTGTGTGGTGGGCTATCGCGCATGGTCACGTGCCTGGGGTTCTTGTCGTCGTCCTTGCAATGAGTCGCAACCATCGCGCACGCTATCGCGGAAGCTGTAATCGTCTCGGAGGGTACACAGTATCGTTCACATCACCTAGAAGAGTTGCCGAAGTCTGCGCAATTGCGGCGCCATCCCTGGGTTACGCTCGTGTTTGAAGTGTTCTGCAAATGTTACCCTCCTGCAATGCAAAGTCGTTCTTGCTGGGCACGCACTTGCTGTCGGTACCTGGGGCCGATCTGACGCCTGCACAAGCTGCCGTTGTCCGCATGGTGGTGCCACTGTAGCTGGTGGACCTGGCCTTGCCAAAGACGTCGCTTCGCGCTGGCTCTCGGCTCTTGATGAAGTCGTTTTGCGCGTCTTGCGCACGTTCACGCGGAATCTGTAAACGCTGGGAAAACTACCATAGACTCACCGCCGGTATTCTAACTCTCCGCAAATGTCCGCATGCACGTGGCACCGTTGCTGAAGCCTTGCGTTTGCGTCCTTCTCTGTGCCGGAGTGATCTTGATGGAAGTCACATGATTGCATTCCTCCACTCATCGCCGATAAATGCTACCACTGGTGTGAAACGCGGACCTTAGTCCTCAGGCGAACTATGGCATCCGCACGACTCGATGCCGTGGTCACAGACTGGCCTGAACTTGAATGACCTTGACGAGTGCCGCTCTTCATGAAACTGGGCCACTTTTGTAGTGCACGTTGTCGCGGGACTCCGAAACGCTGGCGGTGACTTTGTAGAGCGTGGGATCTCAATGGGCCGGCTAGGAATGTGCGCAACAGTGGGGGAGGGACTGCCGTGATTGAGAGCGACGCAGTCTGAAGCGGCCCTGAGCCCAGATGAAGCGACAGGGAGAGTGAGTAGGGAGAGGACGATGCCGATGTCGATGGCGCTAGAGACGGAAGAGCGTGGTCAGTGGAGCGATGACGGGAGCGAGAAACTGGCATGGAAGGTAGGCTATGGATCGAATATTCAATTGCGGGTTTGTCAGCCAACGCGAAAATGGTTCCGGTGCAGCGGTGCAGGGCCCGATTCTCCTCCCCACAGAAAAAGAGGATGTGCGATCACGAGTGGCGGAGCGTGGGGGGGTCTGAACGATGGCTGGAACGCTGACCACGTCATCAATCCTGGCAGGGGCGATATATTGCAGGCGGCGTCATAAGGGACGCCTTCTTAAGAAAGAATGCTGGCCGGTGCCCGCGGGTGCGATGACAGTGAGCATGTCCCCCTGATTTCGAAGAACGTGAGCAGGTGAGGCAGTAGTATCCCGCCGCACGGCCATTTATGTGTTCTTGCATGATCTTGGGCTTCCGAGTCGGCAGCTGTCGGAAGAATCGCTAGCAGCGGCCACATGTTCGTTGCGACGTGCCCAAGGTGCATGGCCCAGCATCACAGGGTTCAGAGACGCTGCAATCACAACTTGGAATGTGCTTGCAACGACAGTCGCAAAGGGTGGATATGATGGTCCGTCGAGGGATAACGAAGGAGCGGGAATGGCAGATATGATAGGACTCACCAGCTCAAGTCCGGACTTGCGCTGCGGGTGCGATGACGGCTAGCGAGGGGGCTCAAATTCTGATTCCGATGAACACGAGCAAGCGCGATGCAGTAATACACCAATCATGACATGGAGTGGGTTCGCGTTGTCAACTTCGCGATGACTGCCACAGGGGATAGAAATAACGGATACAATAATAATGCCCCCGCTCTCTCCTTGGGCGTTGCGTGTGTGACGACAGTTAGCGGGTCCCCCCGTTTTCGATACACGCGAGCAGGTGAAGCAGTATCATCTTGACACGGCCTTCTGTGCATGGATGGCACATAATGGGCAAACAAGGGCTGCGCTGAACAGAAAATTTAGTATAAAGTGGTTCAGTTCGAGGTCCAGACCCTGTTGAACCTGAACTGGACCCCGTTGAACCTGAACCGATGGTCCAGTTCGAAGTTCAACAGATTCCCCGGACCGGACCGAAAGTCCGGTTCAAGGTTCAGCAAAAATCCCAAAGAACCGGACGGAACCGGACTTCGGCAACCCTACGTGACAGAAGGTTTCCCACAAGTAATTCAGATTGGGAGCTTCGGGCTTCACACATTTTAAAAAACCTTGGGAGGAACAACTCAACGCAGAAATCACTCAGCAGGAATCGAACCCCAAGACAATCACGTGCGTCCATCACAGGCCAAAAAAAAAAATGGTGATTCCGCATACCAGCTAGGGAGGGAATGATAGACCCAAACGCACTCACGCTCCACACTTTGTTCTGTTTACTTTTGGAGCAGGGCAAATAACGGGCTGAGCAGTGGCCGAGCCTTGCATATCATATTACTGTTACTATAGTTGTTAGGCACACACCGGATTGGCGAATCTGAGTCCGAGTCACTGTCTGCACATCTCCACAGCCATTCATTTCCTTGTTTGTCCCACTCCAAAAGTGGCTCCAAAAGTAAACAGATCAATCGTGGCGCGTGAGTGCGTTTGGGTCTATCATTCCCTCGCTAGCTGACATAACTTATGAAAAGCGCTGTAATTTAATAAGTACAAGTACGCTAATATGACTCACCGGCCAGCTCAAATCACGCGCTACCCCTTGCGCTACCCTTCTCCTTTCCATTCGCCGCGCTACTTCCTGCTCCTGCTCCTGCACCAACGCCGTTGTTATTATTGTCCCTTCGGGACGCGGCAGGCGACAGTGCGTGGGTGTGTACTTACCCAGCAAGGAAGTACAGCGCGAGTACGCGTTGGGAGGAACAAGCATATGAGCACTGCGCGCGTGCAGCATGCGTGCACGAGGTGGAGGGCGCACGCGTACAGCGTGATATCGACCTTGAGCCGAACTGGTGCGGTTACGAAGAGCATGTGCGGTGTCACGGGTCGTCGCCATCGTCCTCTTCCTCGTGTTTAAACTTCTTTTTGTTCGTGAGGCGCGTTTGTGCGGGAGAGGGAGAGGGGAGCATTTACGCCTTTCGTGCGCAGTCGGAGAGCCGAGAACATGTAGGGCGTGCGGGAGGGACGCTTCGCTCTGGGGCCAGGCGTCACGGAGGTACGCATCGTCGTCTGGGCACGATGAGCCGCCAGACTCAAGGCGCAGCGGAGCATCGATGGACTTTGGGACACCGTGCGCAATTTTTAGGTCGAGTGTAACATCATTGGGACAGCATCAAATGGATTTGGGAAAGGCAGAACCAAAGAAGGCAACAAGAAACGAGTGATTACGTCATTATTTCGACCGCCCATCCCTCACCGCTGTACGTACAGTGCGTACCCCTCGTCCAAAACTCTGAGGAACCCCATCTCCTCACTCTCACCGGCATCACCCGCGTCCGCCTTACCGATCCCCCACAAGTCGTCAACGACCCCTTACTCCTACCCCGCTTTGGACGTCTCCTACCCTCCGCAAGATGCCGACTCCCCCCCAGCCGCAGACGTCGTCCAGGACTTCAAGGCCGCCGCCATCCACCTGCTAGAGCACTTCTCGCAGGACACCTCGCAGTCCGCCCGCAAGCGCGAGAGCTGCACCCGCATCGCCCATCTCGTCGAAGAGAGCGAGTCACACAAGGCCGCCGCTCTCGCTGATGCTATCATTTCTGCGATCGACGTTGAACACGCTGATAAACTCGGTGGGTCTGATGCTCTGTTCCGATCGTCCCTGATGCTGTTGCGGCATCATATTACATTTTCGGAGTCCGCGTGCACGCTCGTGCGGGGTTTCTCCCCCTCCACGGGCGAGAGTTGGCACCCACACTATCCCGTGCACACCGGCCTCTTCCGCTCGCAACTCCGTGGAAATTGGCTGACATCTCTCCTTAGTACTCCTTTCTACCGAATCACCATCATTGCGTCTCCAACACGTCACGAATCTTCTTGCGAAGCAACTCTCCATCGTCCAAGTCAGTTCCAAGATCGCTACCGCCATCGACGAGTCGTTCTCCAAACAGCAGAAGGCACTCTTCTTGCGTCAACAACTCGCCACCATCAATGCCGAGCTACAACCTCTCGAGCCAGGAAATACTGACCTGCATGGCACGGGAAATGGCGTGGAGGATGAGGATGAGTTCGACTTGCTCATTCGTCGCGTCGACACTCTCCCCACAGGCAGTGAAGTCCTTCGCCTGAAGCGGATTCCTCAGAATGCAGAGCACGGCGTCGTAGGGACCTAGTGCGTAGACCCCGCTTCCATAGTCGTGCTTCCCCTGACCCACCACGCAGCTCGAGTGGCTCACTTCGTTACCCCGGATTCCCCCGCCACCGCCTCAGAAACTCTCACACGATCCGATTTCCTCACCAATTCCAAGTCACAACTCGACGCGGACCATTATGGGCTCGAAAAGGTCAAGCGTCGATTAATGGAGTACCTCGCCGTCGTCCGCCTGCGCGCCTTGGTTGTGCAAGAGAGTAGGCAAAGGCGCAAGAGGTCACGCTCAAGGTTATCGATGATCCTGCTGCGGGTGCAAGTGAAGCCGATGGCCTGAAAGAGAACGCATGCAGGGCCTTTATCAAAGCAAGTGAAATCCCGGCTATACCACAGGTACCTGTGCAGGTACCACCCCCGCAAAGCCTCTCAAAGGCCAAGGGCATCAAAGCCCCCATTTTGCTGTGAGCTCGTCATTACCTCTCTCATCATTTGGCGATGTCATCGAGTATGTGTTTAGCTTCATCGGGCCGCCGGGTACAGGAAAGACTTCGGTCAATCAATCGCTCGCACCCTCGGTCGGCTGTTCCTGTGCATCGCTCTTGGTGGCGTGCGCCATGAGGCCGAGATACGGGGTCAACGTCGGACATACGTTGCCAGCAGTCCTGGTCTACTTGCCCAGGCCCTGCGCAAGGCCAGTCATGGACTCGGTTCTATTATTGTAAGTTTTTACCCCACTTTCCGGAGTTCGCAGATTTAACGGACGCAATAACGGCAGAGACGAGATCGATAAGGTTGGTCAGTCGAATTACCGGGTGACTCGTCCGCGGCGTTGCTCGAGGTCCTCGACCCGGAGCAATATGTAGCCTTCAACGTACGTGTTTCATAAAATACCCGCCTGAATCCTCTTTTCTGAGACAGATGGCCGGTACTAGGATCACTAAGTCCCAATCGATTTGTCACAAATACTGTTCATCTGCACTACTTCCAATTCGCTTGACACCATTTCACCGCCGCTCCTCGATCGGTGTGAGGTGATTCAATTGTCTGGATACACGCACGACTAGAAGCTACACATTGCACGGCGGTTCCTTCTTCCAAAGCAACTCACGCAGAACGGGCTTTCAGAGCCACACGTCCAACCGACCGAGCCCACGCCGCTCAAAACGGTCACGCATTACACGCGGGAGGCAGGAGTGCATTCACTGGAGCGCTCGATTGGCGGAATCGTACAGTTCAAGGCGGTCGAGTGGGCCGCGCATGTGGACGCGCAAGGCCTTGCGCCTTCGTCATTGCCAGCTCCCTTACCAACAGCGTCGGAATCCTCGGATGCGCTGGTCAAGCGTAGCAAGGAGGGCGGCGTGGGCTACAACCCCATCGTCGAAGCGGACGAGTTGGAGAAGATTCTAGGGCTGTCGCGTTATGACGATGAGGACCGTGAGCGGGAGGCGCGGCGTGGAGTTGTTTGGGGACTGGGATGGGTGAGGGTGAGATCATGCCCATTGAGAGCATCGCGACTCCTGGCAGTGGGCATCCCGAGTTCACCTGTTCACTTGGTGATGTACGTTCAGAACCTGGACTTCTCGGATAGCCGCACTAAAATGTCGCGTTTTTAGGTGATCAAGGAGAGCGCGGAACTGGCGCTTAGTTGGGTCAAGACGCATTCATATGATCTAGGGATCACGAGTAAGCGTGCGCAGGACCCACTACGGATACCGGACGCCATGATAGACATACACCTGCATCTTCCTACTGGTGCGCAGAAGAAGGATGGTCCAAGTGCGGGTGTCGCCATGGTACGCACACGGATATTTCTTCGCCTCTGATTTCAGTTCCTCAACGAGAGACTGGGCAGATATGCGCGATGGTATCGCTCTTGACGGGCAAGTGCGTTCCACCAACTACAGCAATGACCGGCGAGGTGCGTGTGCCTGTGACGGACCTACAAGATATTCTGAGTTAATGTTTGTCTAGATCACGCTCCGCGGCCGTGTCTCACCTGTGGGTGGGGTCAAGGAGAAAGTATTGGGCGCGCATCGTGCCGGCGCGAACAAGGTGATCGTACCTTGGGCGAACCGTAAAGATGTGGAACACGACGTGCCGAAGGAGGTGCGGGCGCGGATGCAGTTCGTGTTTGCGCGGACGGTGCGCGAGGTGCTCGATGCGGCGTTTGGCGAAGGGGCGCTGCCGTGGCGCACGCTCACGCCGGTTGTCGAGAGCAGGCTATAGACTGGACGCGCGTTTCGTGCGGATAGTATACACGACGCAACCTCTGTAACCCATCGGATCATTCGCTTTGCTGCAACATTCTTCTTGTTTAACGCTCTCATGTACACATTTCCCTCTGACGTTTTCGTAAAGTATTGTTGGGGGACAACAACGCAATTAAATACTTGTACTAGTGTACCACTTAATGAAAGCCATGTCGTTTGCTAGATAGCCTCTCTGGAGAATGCGGGGATGTCCAGACTCTCTGGGGTGTTTCGACCTTGTGCATCAGGAAAAACCTCCCGCGCTAGCCAGAGATAATGCTGCGCTAAATTATTAATAATTTGGATAATGCAGATAATTGACAAATAATCGCTAGTAATGGGCACTAATTCACATAATCGTTTATGAGATAATATAATGGGAAGATAATGGGAAATTCAAGGGAGAGTTACGACAAAAGTCTGATGTATCAGTCACGGACTATAGTGATTTGCTGCCTGGCTTGAGAAGGCCTGGCTTCACAAAATCATAGGCCAGGGCTAGCTTGCACATTACTGTGGTTAAACACACACTAAGTACATAAACTACGAATGAGCTTGAGGGCATGTAAAAATGAAATGATCCTATCGCTGTCGCCATCCCTACCGTTCCCGCTGCCCATCCTGACCGTCGCCCGCTGCTGCTGTAATCATGGTTGGGGTTTCTTCGTCATGTCCCCGGTCATCACGATCGGGGTGGTCAGTCGCCAACCCCTGCTGCTGCTGCTACTGCTGCCAATCCCGTTGTTGCAGTCGCTTCGTCGGAGTCGTCGCTGCCTAGGTGCCGCCACCGCTACCATTGTCATTGTCGTCGTTGCAGAGCTCCGCCCTCTGCCGCTGCCATCGTGTTTGTGATGGTCGTGGTTGGGCCGTTCCCGCACAGCCACCATCGTCGGGGTCGTTGGGGTTGCTGCCGCCACCACTGCCGTTGTCGAATCACATCGTCGTGGACCTGGTCAATGGTCATCGCAGTCGGGGTCATTGCCACCTAGCTGCTGTCATTGTATCGCCCTCATCGCACTTGTTGCTACTTGTTGCTTGCACTAATGCACACCCTGCAGTGCCGTGTCATTACGTAGGGCTCGGATTGGCCCCAGGCTGTGGTTGTGGCTGCTTGGGGTCCACGTGCGATGGTGGGACTGGCGGTGACAACAGTAATGACGAAGGTGATGAGATGGGTGAGCGGGTTCAAAAGAATCTTGGTGACGTGACGTCACTGGGGTGCCGGCATCAGAGGCTAGTGGTTGTGGCAATGGCAGTGGAACTGGGAAGGCCTCAGGATGTCAGTACGCGTTGAAACACACACGCAGAAACACGCACTCGAATCGACTTTGAGAAAAAAAAAGTCGGGCGGAGGCTTAATATGTGGCGTGGGAAGGTGTGATTGACCAGTCGTGTACAGTAATGTTGACTTGTTGACAGACGTCTGTCTTTTCTTTCACTTTTTCCCTCATTCTTCTTCGAAACTGACAGCACGAACCTCATGCAGGTGGTGTGTATCGACTTTTACCCTCGAATAATTGCGTGGAGATCCTTGGTATTGTTTTTTTTTATTGTTTCACATCGTTTTTCATCGGTGTTACAGAGCCACGTCACCGCCGCGGCTTGCCCAGTGGCCCCTCCATCCCTCATCACATGCAAGCCCACCATCGCCACCCCGCCGCGCAGAAGCCCCGCCCACCCCGACGCCAAGCCGTCGTGAGACGTAAGACCAATGCGACATACAAGTCCCCACTGCCGCCGCCGCCGCTGACGGCTGCAACGACGAGAATGATGTCAGCAAGGACGATGGCGACAACACTCGACGTCGACGGCGCCGACGACATCAACACCGGTGACACGAGGCCCACAACCACGATGGCCACGAATACGCAGCTGACGACGAGCTGGGCTTCGGCCCAGTGCATCGAGATAAGTTTTTTTATCTTTTTGTTTTGTTTCATATTGTTTCTCACTGACTCGCACCCTGTCTCTCTAGCACATCTCATCCCGCCTCTGCCGCTTCGCCAGTCCACCACTGCTACCCCGCCACGGCGCAACACTTGCACTGACGCCACGCCATGACACGCAAGATCGGGTTTACTGTCCGAAGACTGGACAGTTCCGAATAACCCGACATCGAAGTCGATGGCGCGACGTGGTACGAGTTTATCAAATCTGTCTGCCCTGCGCTCGCAATGCTCATGAGTCCGTCGAGGAGCATGCAGATTTCGCATTTACCTTGCTCGTCAAGCCCCGCGAATACGAAGGTCATCCTTGGACCTATGGTCTCCAGCATTGCATGCACATTCAGGTCGGTCGGAGTACAACTTACCCGAGGCGTATCAGGTGCCGTCTCCGCTCTCCGCACAGATAAGTTGGCTCCAGATGTCAATCCAATCTTTGGTTCGCTTCCAGTAGCTTCTTGATACTTAATAGCTTGCAGGCAGGCCCGCAACTGCTGGCCCACTACAACAACCACCTGCGTGTAAGACCCGCAAGCCCCGCCGTGACCCCATCCAAACACGGCGCGCAAGGCCTGGGGCGATATGCGTCGATCAACAAACCGGCTCGGCGTGTATATTCGACGGGACCGTTGCCGAATCCGTGGCGTCGTGACACCTCGTGCAGTGGGTTCCGGCCTTGGACATCCTCTACGTGGGCGTTTACGCCATGATCGAGCAGCAGCTGGGCAATCTCGGGCTGCCCATGTTGTGATGCACAATGTAGTGGGGTCATACCGTCTGTGTCTTGTGCGTTCACATCCGCACCGTTCACCACTAATCACCGCGCAAGAATCGTCCGTCTGCCTTCAGCTTCGTTCATCACCCTGACTGACAGGTGCAATGGGGCACCCCCGTAATTGTCCCGAATATCGGCGTCTGCCCCGTGCTCGAATAACATCTGGGCTGGGCTGTCTCGGGAAGTCCCGTTTCTGCGGCCATATGCATTGGCGTCCAAAATCCTTATATGCAGCATTCACCCATGCGCCATGTTCAAGTAGAAACTGCACGGCACCAGCTCGGGCATCGTCTGGAAAGTTGAATATGCGGAGGAGTGCAGGGTATCCCCAAACATTAACGCAAGTGCCATACTTAACTATTAGCTTTGTCCACTTGCATGTGCAGCGTTAGTGTATCACACTATCTTTACATTATTTAATTTGAATAAACCGTGAAATTTGAAGAAAATTTGGACGTCTGATCTCAGATTGATTATTGATAATTTAGTCGTAATTATCTGCCCATTATTTGTGGATTATCTTCTATTATCGATAATTTATCGATAATTTATCGGAGGTTACCCTAATATAATGATAATTGATGATAATCTAAATTATCGATAATTTATCGCTAATTATCATAATTATCGACAAATTATCGAAGTAGGTTTTTCCTGATGTGGTGCACTGGCAACGCCCTCAGGCTGGGGGTTGCAACTCCGAAACTTGAACGACATTGTTGATGGTTTCGTACGATGTGTCGCCCAAGGCAGTCTCGAACTTGAGATGACTCGGGGATTTGCTGACCCGGGCCCAGTGCTTCCAAGTAAAGGTGTCACCCGACCACTGCCCCCGGCGGCTATCGTGTATACACGAGACAAACCAGGCGGTGCGGGTGTTCCCAGCCAGAGAACACGAGGCGGTCGTGCTTCACAACTTCCCCCTTTACTCGCTCTTGGCAACTTGCTAGTCTGCTATCCTCACTAACAACCTCGTCCCCATTTCCAGCACCATGTCTTCATCTTCTCAAGCATCTGCGTCATCTTCGCAGTTCGAGTTAATCATAAATGCCGCCTTGAGCGAGTTCAAGAAAAAGACCGGGAAAGACCTTTTAAACGGCTTTCTCGCCAACAAACTGAACACTTGCGACTCTGTCGAGGCCGTCATGATCATAATTGAAGGTCAAGCCGAGGCATTTGATAAGTTCAAGAATGGCGGTAGCAAGTTGATGAAATGGGTCCGATCTTCGGTGCACGTCCTCTACACGATTTCTACAGCTCTTGGCGACGGAGTTGGCGTGGTACGTATCTGGAAGATAAATTTGATGTTCATTCCAACCATCGTGTGCAGGCAATTCCTTCTGCCAAAGCGGTCTTTACTGGAATCGGCGTCCTCCTCGCTGTTCGTCCATCTGTGTCTTCCTCTTTGCTTTTTATGCTGATATTTTTACAGGCAGCAAAGGATGTCTGGGCGAGCCACGATGTGCTCGTCGACCTCTTTGAGCGCATTCAGTTCTTCCTCAAGCGCCTTGGCGTTCATACCCGGATCTCACCGACCAAGGATATGGTGGACATACTTGTGAAAATCATGGCCGAGGTGATCGGTATACTTTCCATCGCGACAAAGGAGATGCAACGAAGCAAAACGAGTAGGCTATTTCTACGAGATATTCATAATTATCATTTGACCGCTCTCGTACTTCATCAGAGATGTATCTCAGGAAGCTGCTGGGAAGTACGGATATCGAGGACGCCCTAAAGAAGTTGGATAGCCTGACGCAGGAGGAGGTTCGGATGGCGATAGCTCAGGTTCTGCAGGGTATCAATGAGCTCAAAGACGGTGCGGAGCCCTATTGACCAGCACCCACTCCTCGCTGAACTTTGCCTTGTTCTATCAGATGCTAGGAAAGTCGACGAGGCTCTGCGTGAAATGAAGTGTTCGTGATTCGCGATCTCCATTGCTTCCGTTGTGGAAACTGAAACTTCGCTGCAGGGAACCAGATAGAACAGGACGTTCGAAGATGGCTTTCCTCGCCGGACCCGTCCGTAAATTATAACATCGCTCGGAGGATCTACCAAGAAGGAACTGCCGTGTGGTTCTTAGAAAGTCGCTTATTCAAGGAGTGGGACTTGATTGGTTCCCTCCTCTGGATACATGGAAAACGTACGTTCCTCTTATCTTTCGCCGCTCAACTCCTGATGGTCTCCCCATTTGTGTAGCTGGCTCGGGGAAGAGCATCCTTTGGTTCGTCATTTCCCAACGATCGTTTCCAACAGCGGGAACTCATATCGATTAAAGCGCTTCAATCATAAAACACGTTATATCGTTGCGCGATGCGGGATCAGCCGCCTTAGCGTATTACTATTTTGACTTCCGTGACGAAGAAAAACGAAACCTCCGCAACTTTGTCACCTCACTTCTCATTCAACTCTCTGACTCCGTACATTGTCGTAACATAATCCTCCGCCTTTATTCTACACACGACAAGGGCGCGCGACAACCGGACATTGACGTCTTGATCGATTGTCTAAAGGAGATGCTTAAAGTTATCGCCCCACAGCCCGTTTACGTCATCGTAGACGCACTCGATGAGTGTCCCGGCATGTCTGGGATGCCAACCCCACGAGAGACGGTCCTTGGCCTCGTGGAGGACCTCGCTCACTTGCAACTTCCGTTTTTACATCTATGCATTACAAGCCGCCCGGAGGCTGACATTAAGGAAGTCCTCGAGCCACTAGCCCATTGTGTTTCGCTGCATGATGAAAATGGTCAACAGAAGGATATTTTGGACTACGTGAAAGCAGTCGTTTCTTCAGACAGGAAGATGCGGAAATGGCGAGATGAAGAGAAGAAGCTGGTTGTCGAGGAGCTATCTAACAAAGTGGACGGAATGTAAGGGCGTCTCGCCTTTCTCTCGGCGAGAACTCCACTGAATTTTATCATACAGGTTCAGATGGGCATTCTGTCAGCTGGAGGTGCTGCGGCATTGTCTCCCAGCAAGTATTCGGTCGACCCTTGACCAGTTACCCGATACGTTGGACGAGACGTACGCACGCGTACTCAGTCAAATCTCCCAGGCGAACCAAGCACACGCCCATCGTCTGCTGCAGTGCCTCATGGTGGCCGTCCGTCCGCTTCGTGTTGAAGAGCTTGCAGAGGTGCTCGCATTCGAGTTCGATACAGTCGAGGGAGCGATTCCGAGATACCGCACTGACTGGCAGTTGAATGACCAAGAACAGGCCGTGCTATCCACATGCTCAAGTCTGGTTGCCATTGTCGACGACAAGGGTTCGCAGGTTGTCCAGTTTTCGCACTTCTCCGTGAAGGAGTTCCTGATGTCGGATCGGCTTACATCATCACTTGGAGACTTCTCTCAATATCATATTCATCCTGGACCTGCGCATACGATCCTCGCTCAGGCCTGTCTCGGAATTCTTCTCCATGATCCCGTCGACAAAGAGTGTGTCAAGGGCTTACCTCTGGCGGCATATGCAGCTAAACACTGGGTTACGCATGCCCAGTTCGAGGACGTCGCATCACGTGTGAAGAATGCGATGGAGTCTCTCTTTGACTACGACAAACCTCATTTCGCGGCGTGGGTCAGAAAATACGACATAGATATCGATCGGACCGATCGGGTGTCTACCCCCTTGTACTACTCCTCGCTTTTTGGATTCTCCGACTTGGTTGAATACCTCGCCATCAAACATCCGCACCACGTCAATATTGGTGGTCGGTACGAATTTCCACTGCTTGCAGCACTTGTTAAGAAACACGTCGGGGTTGCGGAGATCCTACTTAAGCACGGTGCGGATGTCGATATCGGAATGCGAGAACGGAGACCACTCGGCGATGCAATCACAGACGTCAACGTAGTTCAGTTCCTACTCAAGCATGGCGCAGATGTAAATTGCCAGTTGGACTCTTATGGTACTCCACTACATCTGGCGTCATGTCACGATGACCTTGAGGTAGTTCGAATGCTACTTGAGCACAAGGCAAACGTCGATTCTCTGGATGAATTTGGCGACACCCCGATGCACAAGCTGATTAAAGTCCGGAATGACAGTATTCTCAATCGTGTGCAATTATTACTAGAGCACGGTGCGGACATAAACAGACGGGGCGACTACAGCCGTACCCCGTTACATCTGGCAATACGCTGGCGGAAATACGAGTACGCGGTACTTCTTCTTAGGCTTGGCGCAGATGCTCACGCGGAGGACGACGATGGCAACACCCCATTATACGAACTGTTTGAAGCATGGAATAACGTGGTACACAAATATGAGGACGAACATGAATGCAAGATTTTCGACATTGTACGGTTATCAGTAGAGCATGGCGCGGATATAAACATACGGACGCCGAACGGGTGGACCTTGTTACATGTATCAGCTTGCAGCAGTTGGCCCAATATCGCAAAGGTGCTCCTCGACCACGGTGCAAACGCGAATGCGAGGACCGAGAGTGGTACGACGCCGTTGCACGCGGTGGCAGATGGGTGGAGAGGCGGACCTGAAGTCGACGTCGCACAGCTGTTGCTGGCGCGCGGCGCGGATGTCAATTTTCCGGACAAGAGTCAGAACACCCCATTACATGAAGCAGCTTTGAAAGGGGAGCTCGAGATCGCAAAGGTGCTTTTCTTTTTTTAATGAAACAAAATCCCATTCATATTCCAGCACCCAGGTGCTTCTGGACCATGGTGCAAATACGGATGCGCAGAACAACCAGGGCGAGACTCCACTGCACCTCGTGCTACGACCTGAATATTATGATAGTAGGTACGAAGGTGGAGACTTTGTACGGCTATTACTGCGGCGTGGTGCGGATCTCCATGCCAAAGACAAGGACCGCAACACCGTGTTACACTCTGCAGCTTCCCAGGGCATGCTCGATATCGTACAGGTAATTCTCTCCTTTTTTCTTTGGATTGATTTTTATTCCAGGGCTACAGGTCCTTCTCGAATATGGTGCGAAGGCAGACACGAAGAATGACCAGGGTGAGACACCGTTGCACCGAGTATCAAGACGCATGTATGGCTCCGAAGATGTCCGTATTGCACAGCTACTGCTGGAACGCGGCGTGGACGTAAACGGTCAGATGAGGAACAAGTGGACCCCATTACATTTAGCAGCTTTCGAGAGGAGGCTCGAGATTGCAAAGACGCTTCTCGACCATGGTGCAAACCCGAATGCCGAGGATGAGCAAGGTGAGACACCGTTGCACGTAGTATCGCAAGGCAAATACAACCCCCAAGGTGGTATCAACGTTGCACGACTATTGCTGGAGCGCGGTGCAGATGTCAACGCCCCGGACAAAGACCAATACACCCCATTCGATTCCGCCTCCTACTCTGGGAGGTTCGATATCGCACGGCTGTTCGTCGAGCATGGCGCAACAAGTGCCAAAAGTGCCAGTCGAGGAACGAAGAGGAAGGCGGACGACGTAGGTCTGGGAAGCAGGCCCGAAAGGAAGCCCAAACACCACGGAGAGATGCACCTCGCGCCATGGCGGCACGCACATTTCACCGACATTCATGCTCGACGGGAAACCATTCCCGAGTGATGTGTGTTTGGGTCCGTCTTTTGCCAGTGGATTCACGCATTTACGCGTCAAGACAAGAGTCTCTTGTCCTCGAATGTATATTTTATGGACCGATTACTCGACGACTTCATTATGAAACCCTCCTTCCTATGGTATACCCCGATGACCCTGAATCTGGCTCAACGCATTGCGCAGGTGGGTTCGGTCGTCATGCGCACGAGCGGCTGCGGCACCGAATAGGCCTCCGGTCCTCCGTGACCACGTTGCCGGCGCTGCAGGACACTTGCAGGATCAGTTCTGCCGCGGTTCGTGGAGCCGGACATTGAGCTAGACGACGGCGGCGATTTGATGGCTGAGGCCAAATCTAGCACTGACCTGGACAACGGCGATGTGATAGTGGGTGGTCCAGATGCAATGAGATATTCGCCCATACGACAGCCAACATATAGAGCTTAATTTCTCTTCGCACACATAGACGACTTTTTTTCTTATTGACTGTACTGGTAGCACCAGAGTAATAGGACCAGCCTTTTGATAAAGATCTCCGAACCAACCACTTGAGTCTCGGACCGCATATGAAGCCCTTTCTAAGACTTCGTTAATACAGAGGACGCAGGAAACACCGTGACATCATACATCGGCTCAGCACTCGGCACTCAGTACAGTACTCTCAGTCCTCGAGCCCGTCTTCATCCTCACTTTCCTCGTGCTTGTGTCTATGTTCGTCGTATACAGAGGGTAGCACTGGGAGGGCCCCCGTCCGACAAGGTCGTCAACAACGAGTCCGACAGCGGGGTCTACCGCAACATGCGACATCTTGGGTACTGCACCCGCTGCCACCGTGCGTAAAAGTGGGTGCTACTTTGGGTCCTCAACTGTCTCTTTGTCGTCACTGTCGACAGCTTCAGCACTACCTTCGGCACTTTCGCCTTTTGTTATCACTTACTTCGCTGACCTCGAGCTCGCCCAGGTCCGGACTGGAGCTGTTAGAGGACAGAACCCGTCATCACTCCCTGTTCGAAGTCCGAGTCCGAGGTTCCCCTCGCCACCCTCTGCACATGCAGCCTCCGCTCTTTGCTCACTTCGTGACCCCATCGATCATTTGAAACACTGTCTCTTTCTTCACTTCCCTCCATTGGGGCGGCGCGGGGCACCTAGTAAGGATGACGGTATACACATGGGGCCCGTGGCGCCGCGCACACGCATGCCCGCGTCATCACGCAAGCAACCACAACTCGACCAGGCTCGCATCCGCCAGGATCTCCGCCATCCTGGTCACGGAGGTGCCATCGAGGAATCAGAGTGCGTCTCTCGCGTCACTGAATGCGGCGTATCCCACGAGCAGCGCGCCACGCTCGATTTTTACAAGTTCAGGAACGAGGTATACGCCTGTGGTTGTAGTGGGGGCAGAGAGGGGGGACAGGAAACAGAGGGGGGCTTAGTGCGGGGTAGGGTAGGGGGAGGGGGAGACGGAGGATATGCAGTTGGGGGTAGAGACGAAGACGAAGGCGCGGAGGTGGATACTACAGATGTGGTTGTGATTGTAGAGTGGTGATGAGTGAGGCTGGTGAGCTCAGGGAACCCTAACAGGCCAGCTCGAACTGCGCACCTCCTTCCTCATTTCCCTTCGCCGTGCTTCTTCCTACTCTGGCGTAGGCACTGTTATTATTGTTGAACGCGGAAGTTGATGTGGGCGTGGGCGTGCCCGGCTAGTAAGTCGCGGCGCAGTTCGCCTGCGGAGCTGGCGCACGTGGAGGAGGAACACACACGTGCGCGAGGACTGTGCGCCCGCAGGGTACGACGAATACACCTATGATCGTATGCGCAAGGTGGAGGAAACGCGTGTGCAGCGTTAGGTATGGTGGGGCCCTCTGCCCATCTTCCTCTCCGTGATACGCGCCTGCCTCGTGTTTGCGCTTTTTGTGAGCGGGGGCCGCTTGTGTGGGAGAGGAGGAAGGGAAGGGCTTGCGTTTAACGTATGCGGGTGGAGAGCCGAGAACGCATGGGTGCTGGAGTGACACTTGGACCTGAGCCAGGCATTGCAAAGGTCATGCGACGAACCACCAGAAGCGAGGTGCAGCGCAGCGTCGATAAACTTTGGGATTGCACTGCGCTGTAGATGTGCTTGTGACTTTTTGGTTGATGGATGGCATGGTACGGATTGTACAACGGAACAGCCAGAAGAGGCCGAGAGATTACGTGTGCATGTTCGCAGAATCTCACCGGCATCGCCCGCGCCCACCACAAGTCGTCAACAGTTTTTGCCCAAACGCACCGTTCTCACGGACCGGCCCGCTTTCACCGTGTCTCCCCCATTAAGATTCAAACCCCGCTTTTTTTGACTTTCATATTTTATTTGTAGAGTATTGTAAATAATGATGTGAAATTTGATAAAAATAAAACCAAATAACACGTCAACAATGCGTTTGTGTATCGCGACAAACAATCCCCTCCTCCCGCGCTCCCCCTTCCACGACACCCCTGCCCTCTGCGTCCCCTGCGCCAGCCCCTCCCTTACGCCCCCCTTTCCGCGTGCCCTGTCGGCCACGTGTGTGGAGAGTGGGGCGTAAAGGAGGCGCACGCGCACCTCCCCGCGTCTTCCCACAGCCGCCCCTGCGCCCCCTCCCTTGCGCCTCCCACTTTGCCTGTTACGTTTCGCTCGGACGTGGACTCTGACCCATCGCCTATGACAGCAGAGTCAGCAGTAATTAGTCATGGACTGCGCAGCATCAGTCAGCTGTAGGGTTTGCATGTGATAGTTGTACGATATGACTCACAATGACGTGGCATGACTCATTCCTAGTAGTAGTGGTATTAGGGTTCGCTCTACTTACGCTATTGGCTAGCTACGATTCGGGAGGAGCTTGAAAGCTACCTCGTATATGTATATAAGTTCGCACGCAAAGACCAAGTATCGCCATCTTGGTCTTCTTCCAATACCACTCTCAACTCGTCTTCTGTGCAAGGGATCCCCCTTAGTGAGTCCCTTAGTCCGGCATATCTTCAAGATCCCCGTGACTCTATCTGGCCTCCGGCTACCCACGTGTCTGACCAACCGTGTGGACAGTGTTCCCGCTAAGTCCCATCATAACCAAAGTCTACCTCTACTCTAACCCGAACGTCGCACGCCCGTGGGGGTATATCTACTACGCCACCCACGCCCAGTTCTACCACTTCATCCTCGACGAGTCCAACATCGTCCACGCCTTCGAACACGTTGCGTGGGAAGAAGATCATAACACCGAGTACGACCCCGCGGACCCAACGCGACTCCTGTGTAGGCAGTACTATAATCGAGGAGGATCAGCACACCGCAGCGCCTAAGTCAGGCAGACGTCCGTGGTAGACGTTACATTAAGACCAAGATCACCACCGTGGCTTATCCTCGAGACCCAAACACGACAACAAAGGACCTCTGGGTACCTTTCCGACCCTACCACATCAATAGAAGGGGAGAACGAAACGTTCCCGTAAAATTCCTCAAATCAGCCTATTGGAAAGACGACTCCCACGACATTGGATACGTAGCCCGATACCGCAAACAGGAATACCCTGTAGAATTTAACTTCGACAGGGTCTGTTGGTGCGAACTCAAGTGGGACCACAGAGAAGACAAATACGAAGTCATCAAACCAACCTCAGACGCTTTCAATTGTAACATCCTAGCAAGCGAAGTAACAACCAGAGAACAGTGGGGACTAATCGACGGACAACCAGAAGAAGAAACACACGAACGATCCCCAACACCCAAGACACCCGCACCATCTCCATCGCTCAAAAGCAACCCAGAAGAAATCCACATCCTGGGAGACGAAGAAATACAGGAGGAAGAACAACTACAGACATTAGCTGAGCACATCCCCACTCTAACCAATATACCGAAAATGGCAACCATCACGGAAGCAGAAACCCAAGCACGCACCGCCTTCTTAGGAGGCATCAACCCCGACACGGGGCATCGACAAGACAGCGACCCTCACGGAGGAGGAGGAGGGGATGGAGGAGACGGACATGGAGGGGACAGACACGGAGGAGACCCAATAGGAGGACCACCGCCTGGGGTGACCGGCCCAGGACCAACCGAACGAGCTGAAAAGTTCTTCGGCAGAGAACCTACCCCGTTCATGGGGGACAGGACAAAAGCAGCTGAGTTCTTTACCCAATGGGAGCTGTTTGTCAACCTCAATGACGAGAACCTGATCATGCGGACGCCTTACAGGAAGGCCATGCTCTTCCTCACCTACATTCAAGGCCCATTAGTCAACGAATGGATCCTCTCCACGGCCAACTGGCTGAAACAAGAGAAGCGAACACTAGGACCAAACGACCCCTGGCTTTGGCAAGCCGTTGAAGTCGGGTTCAAAAGGCAATTCACCGACACCCTCGAAGAGGAGAAGGCGCGACAAGAATTGCGCGCCGGCTTCAAAATGGAGAAGGGAGACATCGACAGCTACGTAGCTAAGTTTGAACGCCTTGTCAGACAGAGCAACTACAGGCTCAGCGACCCCCTAGTCCTCGACTACTTCACCACGGGATTACCCGTCGACCTGTACCGCAACGCGTATCAATTCCACAGCCCCAACACCTACGCGCAGTGGAAGACAGCAGCCATCGAGCAACAGAAGAGATGGATCCACATGAACGCCCGAATGCGCAAACCCCCTCCACAACAAGGACAAGGGCGACCTCAACGAGACAACCGAGGAAACCCCCCGATGCGCCCCTGGCAGCCGCCGCAGCGCCAACAAGGGTGGCAGCAATACCGAAACCACCCAGACGCCATGGACACCACCCCAGGAAGAGTCAGAGCCAGACTCGCCAATGCCGAAGAAGTCCTAAAGAACGAATATCAGCAAAGGCAGCAGAACAGAGGGCCGAGAGGGAGGGGCATCATTGACGCAAGGGACGTAACCTGTTACACCTGTCATCAGAAAGGTCACTTCTCACGAAACTGCCCCACATGGCAACGCCAAGGCCCCCAAGTCAGAGGAGCCTATATCGAAGAAGTGCAAAGCGTACGAGAAGAACCGCTCATCGACTTCGAAGAAGGAAGTGAGCGAGCTGCTCGCGCCTCAACGTCCGCGACCCCACAGGAAAGAGCCGACGATTGGATAAACAGGGTAGCAGGACTTGACGACGAAACCAAAGGACTGGTACTGAAGGAAATGTGGGGGAGGAAAGAGTTCCAGAAGGATTTTCAGGACGCCTGAACCCATCGGCCTGGGTGAGGGCATTAAAAAGTGACTCTGTGTTCATAACGCGCTATCATTCTATGCATGTTCCAGTTTCGATTCGCACAAGTCACTTCATGGCCGACAAAAGAGCTCTGGTAGACTCCGGAGCCACCAACAACTTCATACACCCGACCTTCGCCAGAAAGATGAACATCGGGTTCAAAGAACTAGAAAGACACCGCAACATTTGGAACATCGACGGAACGCACAACAAAGGAGGAAGGATCACCCACTGTGCAGACCTAGAAGTTCAAACCAAAGGCGAACGCAAGACCCTACGATTCCTGGTCACGGACGTAGGAGGAGAGGACCTCATACTTGGATACCCTTGGCTAGCCACGTTCCAACCAACCATTCAATGGGCGAGTGCAACGCTCAAAGAAGATGAGTACCCCATCATCGTACGAACGATCAACCCTACACGAAAGCCCATAGACCCGGTGATCGCCAAAGCAGTAGTACGCGCAGCTCTCACTCGAGTAATCGACGAAGAAAAGGAGCAAGCGGTTCAACAACTCGAACAAGAATGCTCTCTAAAAGGAGCACGAGTAGAGGAAACAGAGGACGAAATCTTTATCCGAGCAACAACGGCCACGGAACTGGCCATCGAAGCCCAACAATACACCAAAACAACGACAATACCACCTGAATATCAACGACACGCCAAGGTATTCAGCGAAGAGGAATCCCAAAGACTACCGCACTCGCGCCCGTGGGATCACGCCATCGAACTAAAGTCAGACGCACCCAGTGCCATCGACTGCAAGGTCTATCCAATGAATCAAGCAGAAGATAAAGCTCTCAAGGAATTCCTGGACGAACAACTGGCCAAAGGGTACATCAGACCCTCTAAATCCCCGTACGCATCATCATTCTTCTTCATCAAAAAGAAGGACGGAAAACTACGGCCCGTACAGGATTACCGACGCATCAACGAGTGGACTATACGCAACCAATACCCACTCCCCCTAATCCCGGAACTTATTGCCGATCTCAGCGGAGCCTCGATATTCTCCAAGTTCGACGTCCGATGGGGGTACAACAACGTGCTGGTCAAAGAAGGAGACCAATACAAGGCAGCGTTCAAAACAAAATACGGCCTCTTCGAACCACTGGTAATGTACTTCGGCCTCACAAACTCCCCGTCCACATTCCAAGCGATGATGAACGACCTACTAAAACCGGTAATCGACTATTGGGAAGCAAGAGGGACCATCATACGCGTCTACATGGACGACATTGCAGTAGCATCCAATAACATGGACGACCACATCGCAGCAATACACGACATCCTCGACTTACTAGAAGCCAACGACCTATTCCTCAAACCCGAAAAGTGCACCTTCCACGCCTCCAGCATCGATTACCTGGGGGTAATCATTGAAAAGGGGGTGACTCGCATGGACCCTGTCAAAATTTCGGGAATCAAAAACTGGCCTACACCCACAACCGTCAAACAGGTACGATCATTCCTAGGATTCTGCAACTTCTACCGCGCTTTCATTCGAAATTTTGCCACACACGCACGACCCCTCAACCACCTGACAAGAAAAGAAGCAGAATGGCAGTGGGGAAAGGAAGAGCAAGAAGCGTTCGACAAACTCAAAACGCTCGTAACCTCGGAACCAGTCCTAGCGCACCCCAAGTTGGACAAACAATTCGAACTAGAGGTCGACGCCTCGGGATTCGCCGTAGGAGCTGTACTCCTCCAAAGAGGGGACGACAACAAGAGACACCCCATAGCCTACTACTCCAGCACCCTCAACGCGGCAGAACGAAACTACGACATCTACGACCTAGAACTCCTCGCAATCGTCAAAGCCCTCCGAAACTGGCGCCAGTACCTTGCAGGGTCCCCGCACAAGATCAAAGTATTCTCAGACCACATGAATCTCCAATACTGGAGGTCCCCGCAGAAGATCAGTAGACGGGTCGCACGGGAAGTACTAGAACTATCCGAGTATGACATAGAGATTCACCACATCAAAGGGACAGCCAATGGACGAGCCGATGCACTATCCAGAAGGCCAGATTACGATCAAGGGGAAAGAGATAACGAACACGTAACGGTACTACCGGACGACGTCTTCATACGAGCCACCGCCATCGACACCACAGAAGAACCCATGCGCGCCACTCGGATCATACCCGTATCCGAAATGGAAATGACTCTACCCATCTACGCTCAAAACGAGGACACCATACGCCCCTGGGTTGACCCACACAGCCTCAAGAGGATTGAAGGCACGTGGTACAAAGAAGGACGCCGTGTCGTAACAGGAGGCCCCCATCACAAAACTGACCTCATACGAGCCCATCATGACCCCGCGGTGTACGGACACCCAGGTATTAATCGAACGATACAACTCGTCGAACGAAACTACTGGTGGCCCGGATTACGAAGGGAAGTCATGGACTACGTCAAGGGCTGCGCGGACTGCCAACGAATCAAGGTAAACACGAGACCGCAACGAGCAGCATTACAACCCATCTACCCAAAACCGGAAGCAATGCCGTTTGAAACCATCGCCCTTGATTTCATCACCAAACTTCCAGAAGCGGACAACTCTGACTTGATCCTTACGATAACGGACCACGACTGCACCAAAATGGCATTATTCATCCCCTGCCAAGAAGAGATAACAGCAGAAGGAACGGCAACCCTGTACGTAAAGCACGTATTCCCACGATTCGGATTACCCTCCAAAATCATAAGTGACAGGGACCCCCGATTCGCGTCCAAATTCACGCGAGAGTTATGCAAGATCCTAGGCATCCAGCAAAACATCTCTACGGCATACCACCCGCGAACCGATGGACAGTCAGAACGCACCAATCAATGGCTGGAGCAATACCTCCGATTCTGGGTCAATGAGCGTCAAGATAACTGGACCCACTATCTTCCAATGGCGGAATTCACTCACAACAACTGGCCGCACGAAACTACCAAACAATCCCCGTTCAACCTCCTCATGGGGTATAATCCGCGCGCAGATTGGACTGATAGACCGTCCCCTATCCCACAAGTAGCGCTCAGGATCAAACAGTTTAAAGAAGCACGCAAGCGCGCCCAGGAACTGATGATCAAGGCCCAACAGCGCTGGAGCAAAGGAAAAGATACGCCCAAATTCCAAAAAGGAGATCAGGTATGGCTGGAAGGGCGCCACTTACGCACCAACCAACCAACCGCCAAACTCGCGCCCAGAAGACACGGCCCGTTCAGGATAATCCAGGTGATGTCCGCAGTCAACTATCGATTAGAACTTCCCACGCAGTGGAGCATCCACCCAGTGTTCCACGTAGACCTCCTGACTCCTTATTGTGAAACACCCATGCACGGACCAAACTATCACCGCCCACCACCGGAATTGGTAGACGGAGAAGAAGAATATGAGGTCGAGAGGATTCTAGACTCCCGGCATTTCGGCCGCAGTCGCAAATTGCAATACCTCGTCAAATGGAAGGGCTACCCTGACTCGGACAATCAGTGGGTCTCCAAAGATGACGTCTTCGCCGATGAAGCGATAAGGGAGTTTAAATGTTCGAACCCCGATCAAGAGACACATATAAGAACTGCCCGCACTCAAGAGACGTCCCCATCTCCTCTACTTAACGCACCCCCCACTGATGTCCCACACTCCAGTCACTGTCCTCTACATAGCCGAAGATGCTGCCGGCGAACGGAGAGTACAATCCACGCCATCGTCACCCCTGCAATCTACCCTATCCCTTTACCACGGAACGACTTGTGTGCCTACCCCCGAGGCATCCCCACTTCCTTCGAGGTCCCCCTCTCTTCCTGGAGGATCTCTGGCAGCCAACTACATCCCCACTCAAGCGCCGACTCCGGAACCACAATACGTCCAAGGGGACGGAGAGCGCGACCTCCCGGGGGACCCATGGGACCCGCAGGAACATCTCTCGCCGCACCCGTATCTTCGTTACGCCACCCATCTTACCACGACACACTCGGAAACCCCCCCGCTATGCGGAACCGACGGGGAGCCACTCACGTATCCGGAGGTTACTCGACCCACGCTTCGAGTCCATCCGGAACAGGAACAAAGCCCACTTCCCCGATGCGGCGTGGAGACGCCTCCACCCACGGGGTTCCACCACAACAGGGGAGCCCATTACATTCCATTCCCTATTCGAGATGCTCACGAACAACTTTGGCCCGCCCGTTTTACTCAACTCATCCTCACCAACGACCCATTCGTCCTCGCCTATCGCCGAGGAAGCAACCAGCAGTATGGGAAGCCCGTTCACGCCGCTTCCCAGTGCCTATCAAACCCGCCAGTGTACTCCGACGACGACCTAGTGTTCCTCGACGCCGAGAGCGGCCTGCGAACCTCGGTGGATCGCGCCCTCCTAGAGCTCAAGGACCTGTCCCTCCTAGCAGAGGTACACCGCTTCCGCAGCATGTGCGCGGGATACGCAGCAAAGGAGAAGGAGGTACTACAGAAGGTGCAGGAGCTGGAGAGGATCGCCGTCGACCGCAAGATGTGCGTCATTCGCCTGCAGAGGGCCGACGCGATCAGCCGCATCGAAGACCAACACGACGGAGTAGGCCGGGGGCGAGTACTCGCGCAGCTGATGACCACGAACCTCTAGGACCGTCGAGCTGGGGCTCGAGTCTGAAAAGGGGGTGATGTTACGTTTCGCTCGGACGTGGACTCTGACCCATCGCCTATGACAGCAGAGTCAGCAGTAATTAGTCATGGACTGCGCAGCATCAGTCAGCTGTAGGGTTTGCATGTGATAGTTGTACGATATGACTCACAATGACGTGGCATGACTCATTCCTAGTAGTAGTGGTATTAGGGTTCGCTCTACTTACGCTATTGGCTAGCTACGATTCGGGAGGAGCTTGAAAGCTACCTCGTATATGTATATAAGTTCGCACGCAAAGACCAAGTATCGCCATCTTGGTCTTCTTCCAATACCACTCTCAACTCGTCTTCTGTGCAAGGGATCCCCCTTAGTGAGTCCCTTAGTCTGGCATATCTTCGAGATCCCCGTGACTCTATCTGGCCTCCGGCTACCCACGTGTCTGACCAACCGTGTGGACAGTGTTCCCGCTAAGTCCCGTCATAACCAAAGTCTACCTCTACTCTAACCCGAACGTCGCACGCCCGTGGGGGTATATCTACTACGCCACCCACGCCCAGTTCTACCACTTCATCCTCGACGAGTCCAACATCGTCCACGCCTTCGAACACGTTGCGTGGGAAGAAGATCATAACACCGAGTACGACCCCGCGGACCCAACGCGACTCCTGTGTAGGCAGTACTATAATCGAGGAGGATCAGCACACCGCAGCGCCTAAGTCAGGCAGACGTCCGTGGTAGACGTTACATTGCCCACCCCCAGGACCCTCCCTTGCGCCCTCTCCCCGCCCATTCCCATTGCCCCCCGCCCCTGTTCATGCGTGGACCGGGCACGAACGGGGGGCCGCGCGGGCCAAGACGCCCCCCCCTCTGCTCCCTACCTCCGTTTGCGCGCGAACGGGGGGTTGCACGGGCAGGGGGCGTGTCCTACCCCTTTGGCCCCCTCGTTTGCGCGCAAAGGGGCACGGGAAAGGTAAGCCCCCCTCTTATTTGTCCCCTCCGCCCTCATTCACGCGCAAACAGGGTGTTGCGTTCGTGCCCGAGATGCCCGAGGAGTTCCTTGAAGAGGATGACGTCCGCGCGTTTGGGTCTATGACTCAGGAGCATTACGACGCTTGGAGGCACATCGAGGCGAGTTTCCCATCGACTTAGAGGAATGAGAGCTGGCCGTCACGTGACCTGGCACGTGACCCGCCTAGAGCTGGTCCAGAAGGGTCCGGATGAGCTTGCGCCCGGATCGGAGTGTGATACGTGACTGATGTGACTGCTGACTTGTACGGCCTTTGATTGGGTTGTGATATTAGGGTTTGTGGCTGTGTATTAGGGTTGCTGGGCTTGAAAGCTCCAGCCCTAGTAGTATAAGTAGAGGGGCGTTCGCGTATGAACCCCTTAGCTTTGATATCTTGAGGAATACCTTCCCTTCCCTGCGCCTTAGCTCCTTGTCCTGTGTGCATAACTCTTCGTCGTCATCAGCTCCCTGCTATAAGTCGTGCACGTCGCCGACTTCTCCTTCATCATACTCGACTTCACCATTATCGTTCTCTGCTTCGCTTACCTTGGTCACGCCTTGCGTATCGCCCTAGCCGTCGCCTACGGGATACTGAAGACCTTCGACGTGTATACTCAGCAAACTGGTCCCGAATCCAAGTCGGATTGATACGTCCAGAAGGAACGTAACACAGGGCGAGTCTGCACGGAACAGCCCCCCCCTTTTCCCGCGCTGCCACACCCGTTTACGCGAACGGGGGCCTACGCGGGCAGCCCCCCCCCTTTTGCCCGCGCCGCCGCTCCCGTTCACGCGAATGGGGGACCACGCCGGAAGCCCCACCCCCCTCGCCACCTACCCCCGTCTTCGTGCAAACCCGGAGCGGCGCCCCCATCTCAGGAGTGACCATGAACGACGGGGTGCAGAGTGTGAAGGGGGGCGTGCAAACGGGTGCACGCACGAATGGGGAGTGAGGTGCGCACCCCCCTTCGCGCGGAATGCAGGGCCGCGGTGGAGCGGGGGGCTCCACGTAAACGGGAGGAGGGGCCGCCCCCTCGCGCAACCATTCTTTTGCAGACGGTATGCCGGGCGGGGGGCACGTGCGAACGGGTGGGGGCCACGCGCGAACCGGCGGCGGCCACACACGAACAGGCGGGGGGCACACGCGAACAGGCGGCGGCCACACACGAACAGGCGGGGGGGCACGCGCGAACCGGCAGCGGCCACACACGAACCAGCGGGGGCCACACGCGATCAGACGGGGGGCACGCACGAACGGGCGCAGTGCACCACACCAGAGGGGTACACCGGGAGGGCCCGCGCAAGAAACGGAGGAGGGGCGCGCACCCCCACTTTGAGCCCACGCGGACCGGGAACCCCCCTCCGTCGCAATGGGCCACGGCAACCCCAGAAGCGGTGCGGGTGAGAGTGCCTTCCCCCAGGTTTGTGCCAGGGTCGACATGCGGGGGGCACGGAATGGGACGTGTACTCCCTGTTTGCTCGGGGTCATACCGTCCGACTTAGACAAAAAATTCAATAGCTTATGTAACTACGATTATTTAATAGAACATGTGATTATAACAATCACATGCCCTGCACTTTGTAATATTTATTTTAGCTAATAATTGTGAAAATTCTTTGTTCGAAAATGTGTGTTTGGGCGGAGACTGAAAGTTCGGCCGGTCCCGAGCGGACCGGTCCGTGAGAACGGTGCGTTTGGAACCCAACTGCCGCAGACGTCGTCCAGGACTTCAAGGCCGCCGCCATCCGCCTGCTAGAGCGCTTCTCCCAGGACACCTCGCAGTCCGCCCGCAAGCGCGAGAGCTGGGCTTGCATCGCCCATCTTGTCGAAGAGAGCGAGTCACGCAAGGCCGCCGCTCTCGCTGATGCTATCATTTCTGCGGTCGACGTTGAACACGCTGATAAACTCGGTGGGTCTGATGCTCTGTTCCGATCATCCTGATGCTGTTGCGGCATCATATTGTATTTTCGGAGTCCACGTACACGCTCTTGCGGGGTTTCTCCCCCTCCACGGGCCAGAGTTGGCACCCACACCTATCCCGTGCACACCGGCCTTCTCTTCCTCTCGCAACTCCGTGGGAAATGGCTGACATCTCTCCGTAGTACTCCTTTCTACCGAATCACCATCATTGCGTCTCGAACACGTCACGAATGTTCTTGCAAAGCAACTCTCCATCGTCCAAGTCAGTTCCAAGATCGCTACCGCCGTCGACGAGTCGTTCTCCAAACAGCAGAAGGCACTCTTCTTGCGTCAACAACTCGCCACCATCAATGCCGAGCTACAACCTCTCGAGCCAGGAAATACTGACCTGCATGGCACGGGAAATGGCGTGGAGGATGAGGATGAGTTCGACTTGCTCATTCGTCGCGTCGACACTCTCCCCACGGGCAGTGAAGTCCTTCGCCTGAAGCGGATTCCTCAGAATGCAGAGCACGGCGTCGTAAGGACCTACGTGCGTAGACCCCGCTTCCATAGTCGTGCTTCCCCTGACCCACCACGCAGCTCGAGGGGCTCACTTCGTTACCCCGGATTCCCCCGCCACCGCCTCAGAAACTCTCACACGATCCGATTTCCTCACCAATTCCAAGTCACAACTCGACGCGGACCATTATGGGCTCGAAAAGGTCAAGCGTCGATTGATGGAGTACCTCACCGTCGTCCGCCTGCGCGTTTTGGTTGTGCAAGAGAGTAGGCAAAGGCGCAAGAGGTCACGCTCAAGGTTATCGATGATCCTACTGCGGGTGCAAGTGAAGCCGATGGCCTGAAAGAGAACGCATGCAGGACCTTGATCAAAGCAAGTGAAATCCCGGCTCTACCACAGGTAGGGCATCAAAGCCCCCATTCTACTGTGAGCTCGTCATTACCTCTCTCATCATTTGGCGATGTCATCGAGTATGTGTTTAGCTTCATCAGGCCGCCGGGTACAGGAAAGACTTCAGTCAATCAATCGCTCGCACCCTCGGTCGGCTGTTCCTGTGCATCGCTCTTGGTGGCGTGCGCGATGAGGCCGAGATACGGGGTCACCGTCGGACATACGTTGCCAGCGGTCCTGGTCTACTTGCCCAGGCCCTGCGCAAGGCCAGTCACGGACTCGGTTCTATTATTGTAAGTTTTTACCCCACTTTCCGGAGTTCGCAGATTTGACGGACGCAATAACGGCAGAGACGAGATCGATAAGGTTGGTCAGTCGAATTACCAGGTGACCCGTCCGCGGCGTTGCTCGAGGTCCTCGACCCGGAGCAATAAGTAGCCTTCAACGTACGTGTTTCATCAAACACCCGCCTGAATCCTCTTTTCTGAGACAGATGGCCGGTACTAGGATCACTAAGTCCCGATCGATTTGTCACAAATACGCACTACTTCCAATTCGCTTGACACCATTTCACCGCCGCTCCTCGATCGGTGTGAGGTGATTCAATTGTCTGGATACACGCACGACTAGAAGCTGCACATTGCACGGCGGTTCCTTCTTCCAAAGCAACTCACGTAGAACGGGCTTTCAGAGCCCCACGTCCAACCGACCGAGCCCACGCCGCTCAAAACGGTCACGCATTACACGCGGGAGGCAGGAGTGCATTCACTGGAGCGCTCGATTGGCGGAATCGTACAGTTCAAGGCAGTCGAGTGGGTCGCGCATGTGGACGCGCAAGGCCTTGCGCCTTCGTCATTGCCAGCTCCCTTACCAGCAGCGTCGGAATCCTCGGATGCGCTGGTCAAGCGTAGCAAGGAGGGTGGCGTGGGCTACAACTCCATCGTCGAAGCGGACGAGTTGGAGAAGATTCTGGGGCTGTCGCGTTATGACAGCGAGGACCGTGAGCGGGAGGCGCGGTGTAGAGTTGTTTGGGGACTGGTGGTGACTGGGATGGGTGAGGGTGAGATCATGCCCATCGAGAGCATCGCGACTCCTGGCAGTGGGCATCCCGAGTTCACCGATTCACTTGGTGATGTACGTTCAGAACCTGGACTTCTCGGATAGCCGCACTAAAATGTCGCGTTTTTAGGTGATCAAGGAGAGCGCGGAACTGGCGCTTAGTTGGGTCAAGACGCATTCATATGATCCAGGGATCACGGTAAGCGTGCGCAGGACCCACTGCGGATACTGGACGCCATGATAGACGTGCACCTGCATCTTCCTACTGGTGCGCAGAAGAAGGATGGACCAAGTGCGGGTGTCGCCATGGTACGCGTACGGACATTGTTTTGTCCAATTTCCGGTTACTCAACTCGAGATAGGGCAGGTATGCGCGATGGTATCGCTCTTGACGGGCAAGTGCGTGCCACCGACTACGGCAATGACCGACGAGGTGCGTGTTTCTGGGACCCTCCACAGGACATGTTCCAATTTACAATTTTGGTCTAGATCACGCTCCGCGGACGTGTCTCACCTGTGGGCGGGGTCAAGGAGAAAGTATTGGGTGCGCATCGTGCGAGTGCGAACGAGGTGATCGTACCTTGGGCGAACCGTAAAGATGTGGAACACGACGTGTGGAAGTGCGAGCGCGGATGCAGTTCGTTTTTGCGCAGACGGTGCGCGAGGTACTCGATGCGGCGTTTGGCGAAGGGACGCTGCCATGGCGCACGCTCATGCCAGTTGTCGAGAGCAGGCTATAGACTGGACGCGCTATTCCTGTGCGCATAATATACATGACGCAACCTCTGTAACCCATGGATCATTCGCTTTGCTACAACGTTCTTCTTGTTTAACGCTCTCATGTACACATTTTCCTCTGACGTTTTCATAAAGTATTGTTGGGGGGACAACAACGCAATTCTTTTTAAATACTTGTACTAGTGTACCACTTAATGAAAGTCATACCATTTCCTAATTCCTACCATAGTGTGTAGCCTCTCCTGGAATGCAGATCTCCTTATTGACCGCCCAGGAATTTTGAAGTCGTTCGTATCTGCACTGGAGAAGATGGAGGTGCAAAAGAGCTCGACGGCGAGACGGATCTTGGGGTAGAAGTACCTCTTCAACGCACCCGCTAGCATATTCGCGCCCGGCCCATTCGTGTCCCCCTTCCTACACTCTGTGGCCTCCGGTCTCAGCCCGATTGCGCCCGCTGCGTCCACGCTTTGGAAAGCAGCCGCCGCCTTTTGTGGACAAGCATCCGGTATGTCTCTTTCATAATGCGCTCTTCTGTCACGGAGGTCGTCTATTCTCGACGCAGAAATACGCGCAGGAAAGAATCGGGGAGCACTCGAGTCCGTGCATCTATTCCTCAAGGACATCGTGCCGAAGGAAGCACACATCGCACAGAAGAGTCTAGCACGGTTTGACGAGGCGCTCCTCGTGATGGGACTAGAAGCGCATATGAAGACCGGTCGAAGGGTAGCCCTACGCGGCCCCAACCCGGGCCCAACTTGACTGCAGTGGCGCAAGAGTGGAGAAAGATAGCCAAGAAATACCAATCGATGTTACCTGTCGATGAGGATCCAGATGGTTGATCGAGGTACGTCCGATGTGTCATACAATCGCTTCGATATTCCGTTGATGCTACTGCTTCAGAAGCTTCCACCGATGACTAAATATCTCACAAACTTGCCTTGCTTTCAATCACCTTCTTGATCAGCTCCTCGCTTGGCTCGTCTACGTCAATGACTCTCCTCTCCTTCTCCAACAATCCCCGAAGTTCCTGAGGGAGTACGTCCCGTTCGAAGTTGAAACTCTGTGATGTTGCGAGAGCTTTGGTGACAACCTCGGAAAACTTGGCGGGATGAGCAGTAGATAGTATGACTTGAACGACGGACGGCGTGCTGATTGAGCAAACTGAGTAAACTGGAAGCGTCTGTTTCTCTAAAAAACCTTACTTTTTGGTAGCGAGTATTCGCGCGATGGAGAGGCCCACAGCAGTATGCGGATCTGCTATATACGAAGGGTTCCCAATGAAATATTGTTTTATAGTTTCCAGAGTCTAGGGCGGGGTCATTGTAGAAGTTTATCACTGGTCCCTTTGCACGACATGACTCACCTGGTCGTCCGATACACGTTCCGCCAAGAAGTTCTGCCTGGCTAGTTCGAGCACGTCGACGGGAACCTCAACGCGTCCATCACGTTTCATGCCTTTCATCCAAGCATCGATCGTAGCCCCAGCCGAAGACCGCCTCGTGGCATCGGGAGTTGCACCGGATGCCTCATAGGCAAGATACCAGAGGAGGCGCTCAAAGTTGCTCGATACAAGTATGTCCATCGCTGGGCTCAGTGTCGCCTGCACGCCGCCGTCCGCTTGACTCCCAATACCTGGTGCTGCATCGGGGCTCGAGCTGACCTTCTCGTACCGCCCGCTGCGCCAGAACCGGGCGAGTATGTCGTTCGAGTTTGTTGCGACGACGAGCTTGCCCATGGGGAGGCCCATGCGCTTCGCGTAATAACCCGCGAGAACGTCCCCAAAGTTACCTGTCGGAACGACGAATTGGACTTCAGAGCTTTCGGGATGCGGGATTTGCCCGCGGACGTGGAAGTAGGTGAGAAAGTAATAGACGGTCTGGGCGAGGATGCGCGCCCAGTTGATGGAGTTGACGGCGCCGAGGTGATGCCTCTCGTTGAAGGGCCTGTCCGTGAATAGTGCCTTCACGATGTCCTAAAAGACTGTTCATAAACGCGTGTCGGCCTCTATCGCGTGCTACATACCTGGCACGCATCAAACATACCCCTCACAGCGACGTTGTGTACGTTGGAGTCGGTCACGGTTGTCATTTGAGCCTCTTGTACGGGCGAGACCCGGCCCTTGGGGTGCAAGATGAAAATGGAGACGTTTTTTTTCCTCTCAAGCCATAAATATAATATATGCATAAATTGCGGCACTGTACTCCGGAAAGTCAAGGCATATGACGCATTGACCCCACTCGGTACGCACCTCCCCGTGTCGCCGCTAGTGGCACCGACAACCGTCAGCCTTTCCGGCTGCTCTCCTGGGGATTTGCGTGCATTCTTCCTCGCTAGGAAAAACTCGAAGAGGTTTCCAAGGAGCTGCAGCGCAACATCCTTGAACGCGAAAGTGGGCCCGTGGAAGAGTTCCAGCACAAATTCTTTGTCGCTGAGCCTGGTCACGGGTGTAACGTCGGGATGCCGGAATGTACTGTAAGACCTGTTCACCAGCGCTCGAAGCTCGTCCTTCGAGAGCTCGTCCGGGGAAATGTAGAGGGAAAGAATGGCCACAGAAAGATCGACGAATGAGTAGGATTTCCAGTCTTCTTGCCAGTTCTGAGGTAACGAAGGTATGTATTCTGGGATATACAGCCCGCCGTCAGGTGCAAGACCGGTCAAGACGGCCTGAGGCGAGTCGCAGGGATGTTTAGAACGAGGTGCAACTAGAAAAGGCGGATCAATTGACCTCTTCAAAACTGAGAAGACCGTCTCCTCCGCGGGTAGAGAAATATTTCATTGCTCTACAACGACGAGTACAGGCGTTGTTTATTCGGCGTCGTCGCGGGCTTACAAACCTTCCGCCTGCACCACCTTGCTGCAAAACCTCGCAGACGCCCTCGAATCCTCCCCAGCAACCCCGTCCTCGCCGCCGTACCCCTCGTCCAAAACGAGGGAAACACCGCCGTCCACAAGTGGGCCGTCACCGCCCGCATCACCCGCTTCGTCCGTCCCCGTGCCAACTCTGGATGAACCCCTCCCCGCTTGGACGTCTCCTACCCTCTACCCGATGCCGACTCGCCCCCAGCCGCAGACCTCGTCCAGGACTTCAAGGCCGCTGCCATCCGCCTGCTAGAACGCTTCTCGCAGGACACCTCGCAGTCCGCCCGCAAGCGCGAGAGCTGGACCCGCATCGCCCATCTCGCCGAGGAGAGCGAGTCACACAAGGCCGATGCTATCATTTCCGTTGTTGGCGCCGAACGCGCTGATAAACTTGGTGGGTCCGGTGCTTTGTTCCGATCATCCCCGATGCTGTTGCGACATCATATTGTATTTTTGGAGTCCGTACATACGCTCGTGCGGGGTTTTCCCCCTCCACGGGTCTAGAGTTGGCACCCACCTTTATCCCGCGACACGCTGGCCTCCTCTCTTCCGTTCGCAACTCCGTGGGAAATGGCCGACATCTCTCCGTAGTACTCCTTTCCACCGAATCACCATCATTGCGTCTCCAACACGTCACCAATGTGCTAGCGAAGCAACTCTCAATCGTCGAAGTCAGCTCCAATTAAAGATCGCTACCACCGTCGACGAGTCGCTCTCCAACCAACAGAAGACACTCTTCTTGCGTCAACAACTCGCCACCATCAGTGCCGAGCTACAACGTCTCGAGCCAGGAAATACCTGCATGGCACGGGAAATGGCGTAGAGGATGAGGATGAGCTAGACTTGCTCATTCGTCGCGTCGACTCTCCCCGCAGGCAGTGAAGTGCGCCGTGCGGCTACCGCTGAGGCGCGCCGCCTGAAGCGGATCCCTCCTCAGAATGCAGAGCACGGCGTCGTAAGGACCTACGTGCGTAGACCCTGCTTCCATAGCCGTACTTCCCCTGATCCGTTACGCAGCTCGAGTGGCTCACTTCGTTACCCTGGACTCCCCTCACACGATCCGATTTCCTTACCAACTCCAAGTCACAGCTCGACGCGGACCATTATGGACTGGAAAACGTCAAGCGTTGATTGATGGAGTACCTCGCCGTCGTCCGGCTGCGCGCCTTGATTGCACAAGAGGCGGGGACGGAGCAGGCAAAGGCCCAGGAGGTCACTCTCAAGAAAGTTATCGTTGATCCCGCTGCGGGTGCGAGCGAAGCCGATGGCCAGAAAGAGAACGCATGCAGGGCCCTCATCAAAGCAGGTGAAATCCCGGCTCTACCACAAGTACCCGTGCCGGTACCAACCCCGCAAAGCCTGTCAAAGGCCAAGGGCATCAAACCCTCCATTTTACTGTGAGCTCGTCATTACCTCTCTCATCATTTGGCGATGTCATCGAGCATGTGTTTAGCTTCATCGGGTCGCCGGTACTGGAAAGACTTCTTCTCTAGGTCAATCTATCGCTCGCGCCCTCGGTCGGCCGTTCCAGTGCATCGCTCTTGGTGGCGTGCGCAATAAGGCCGAGATACGGGGACATACGTTGCCGGCGGTCCTGGTCTACTTGCCCAGGCCCTGCGCAAGGCCGGTCATGGACTCGTCTATTATTGTAAGTTTTTACCCCACTTTCCGGAGTTCGCAGATTTAACGGACGCAATAACGGCAGAGACGAGATCGATAAGGTTGGTCAGTCGAATTACCATGGTGACCCGTCCGCGGCGTTACTCGAGATCCTCGACCCAGAGCAAAATGTAGCCTTCAACGTGTAGCCTTCAACGTACGTGTTTCTTCAAACACCCCGCCTGACACCTCTTTTTCTGACACAGATGGCCGGTATTAGGATCACTACCTCAATGTCCCGATTGATTTGTCACAAACTCATTTCATTTGCACCGCCAAGTCGCTTGGCACCATTTCACCGCTGCTCTCGATTGGTGATTCAATTGTCTGGGTACTATAGTTCCCGTACCAATGCAAATTCCCTGCTGAATGCAAATTTTTTACACGACACTTGATCACCACTTCCTGATATCCTTTCCACTCAAAAAATTACTGTATGTATACTAGGGTATGTAATTATAGGATCATACAAAAAAAAATGGGGATCAATGGGAATACATGTCCGTGGTGAGGTCAAAACATCGCACTACAAATATTTGCATTGGTACGGGAAAACTTGGAGGTCTGCTGCACCTCCATTCAATTCAGAAACAAAAATAAATAAAAATCGTCATTTCATTGGATATATACTGGTCTACAACTATGTAAAATTTGATGTACTTGGGATGTGTTGTTGAGACTAGAGAAAATGTTTATTGTAAAATTTGCATTGGTACGGGAACTACAGTACATGACGAGAAGCTGCACGTTGCACGGCGGTTCCTTCTCCTTAAGCAACTCGCGCAGAACGGGCTTTCAGAGCCACACGTTCAACTGACAGCCCGCGCTACTCAAAGCGGTTACGCGTTACACGCGCGAGGCGGGAGTGCGTTCACTTGAGGGTTCGATCGGCGGAACCGTACGATTCAAGGCGGTCTAGTGGGCCGCGCACGTCGAAGCGCAAGGCCTTGCGCCTTCATCATTGCCAGCTCCCTTGCCGCCAGCGTCCGAGACGTCAGATGCGCTGGTTAAGCGTAGCAAGGACGGCGATGCGGGCTACAACCCCGTCGTTGAAGCGGATGAGCTGGAGAAGATTCTAGACCTGTCGCGTTATGACGGTAAGGACCGTGAGAAGGTGGCCCGGCGTAGAGTTGTTTGGGGACTGGTCGTGACTGGGGTGAGATCATGCCCGTCGAGAGCATTGCGACTCCTGGTAGTGGGCATCTCAAGCTCACCGGTTCACTTGGTGATGTACGTCCAGAACCTGGACTTGCCAGATAGCCCGACTAAAATGTCGCGTTTTCAGGTGATCAACGAGAGCGTGGAACCGGGGCTTAGTTGGGTCAAGACGCACTCGTATGATCTAGGGATCACGAGTAAGCGAGCGCAGGACCCGCTGCGGATACCGGAGGCCATGATAGACGTACACCCGCACCTTCCTGCTGGCGCGCAGAAGAAGGATGGACCAAGTGCGGGTGTCGCCATGGTACGCATACGGACATTGTTTCCTCCGATTTTGGTTGCTTAGCGAGAGATTGAGCAGGTATGCGCGATGGCATCGCTTTTGACGGGCAAGTGCGTGCCACCAACTACGGCAATGACCGGCGAGGTGCGTGTGCCTGAGAAGGACCTACAAGTTAATGTTTTTTTGGTCTAGATCACGCTCCGCGGACGTGTCTCACCTGAGGGCGGGGTCAAAGAGAAAGTATTGGGCGCGCATCGTGCGGGTGCGAACAAGGTGGATCGTACCTTGGGCGAACCGTAAAAATATGGAACACGACGTACCGAAGGAAGTGCGAGCGTGGATGCAGTTCGTGATTACGCGGACGGTGTGCGAGGTACTCGATGCGGCGTTTGGCGAAGGGGCGTTGCCATGGCGCATGCCAGTGCTCACGCCAGTTGTCGAGAGCAGGCTACTGTAGTATACATGACACAACCTCTGTAACAGGTAACCCATCGGATCATTCGCTTTGATGTCTGCTGCAACGTTTCCCTTGTTTAATGCTCTCTCGTGTACGCATTTCCTCTGACGTTTTCATAAAGTATTGTTGGGGGACAACAACGCAATCGTTTTAGATACTTGTACTATGATAGCACCACTTAATGAAAGCCATGTCGATGTCACATCCTACATAGTATATGGCCTCTCCGGAGATGTCCAGACCCTCTGGGGTATTTCGGCCTTGTAGTGCAACACCTGAGGGTTGCAACTGCGAAACTTGAACGTCATTGTGTCAATTGCCAGTGATGATTTCGTACGATGTGAGAGGACAATGCTGGTTGCGAGGTACAGTAACTCGGGGATTTGCTTACATACCCACGCCCAGTGCTTGATAGAAGTGTCGTCCGATCACTGCCCCCCGGCGGCTATCGTGTATACACGAGGCAAACCAGGCGGTGCGGGTGTTCCTAGCCAAAGAACAAGAAGCGCAGGTCCTACTTCACAGCTTCACCCTTTACTCGCTCTTGCTAGTCTGCTATCCTCACTAACGATCTCATCCCCGTCTCCGGCATCATGCCTTCACCTTCTCAAGCATCTGTGTCATTTTCGCAGTTCGAGTCAATCACTAGCGCTGCCTTGAACGAGTTCAAGGAAAAGACCGGGAAAAACCTTTTAGACGACTGGCTCGCCAAGGAACTGCAAAGCTGCGACTCTGTCGAGGCCGTCATGGATATAATTCAAGGTCAAGCCAAAGCATTTGATAAGTTTCGGAATGGCGGTAGCAAGTTGATGAAATGGATCAGTTCATCCGTGCACGTCCTCTACACAATTTCTGCGGCTCTCGGCGACAGCGTTGGTGTGGTACGTATCAGGAAAATGATTTGAGGTGCATCCAACGTCGTGTACAGGTGATTCCTTCTGCGAAAGCAGTCTTTACCGGAATTGGTGTCCTTCTGGCTGTTCGCTCATCTGTCTTCCATTTTGTCAAACCTTTTAACGCTGATGTTTTTACAGGCTGCAAAGGATGTCCGGGCAAGCCACGGTGCGCTCGTCGACCTCTTTGAGCGCATACAATTCTTCCTCAAGCGCCTTGGCGTTCATACCCGGATTTCACCGACCAAGGATATGGTGGAAATACTTGTGAAAATCATGGCCGAGGTGATCTCTATACTCTCCATCGCGACGAAGGAGATGCAACAAAGCAGAACAAGTAGGCCATTGTTTCTGCGAGATACTTGATTAGCGTTTGACTACTCTCATATTTTAACAGAAATATATGTCAAGAAGCTACTAGGAAGGACGGATATTGAGGACGCCCTAAAGAAGTTGGATGGCCTGACACAGGAGGAGGTTCGGATGGCGATAACTCAGGTTCTGCAGGGTATCAAGAAGCTCCAAGATGGTACGCGGCCCTATTGACAAGCAGCAGTGCCATCCACTCCTCGCTGAATTTTTGTCCTACTAGATGCCAAGAAAATCAACGGGGCTATGCAAGGGATAGCAGAGAAGGTGAATGAAATACAGTGTCCGTGATCTGCCCTCTCAATTGCCTCCGTTGTATGGACTGAAACGTCCCCGCAGGGAACCAGATTGAACAGGACATTCGAAGATGGCTTTCCTCGCCCGATCCGACTGTAAATTATAACATCGCGCGGAAGATCTACCAAGAAGGAACTGCCGTGTGGTTCTTAGAAGGTGGCATATTCAAGGAGTGGGACTTGATCGGTTCCCTCCTCTGGATACATGGAAAACGTACGTTCTTCTTAGATTTCACCGCTCAACTCCTGATGGTCACCCCATCTCCGTAGCTGGCTCAGGGAAAAGCATCCTTTGGTTCGTCATTTCCCGACGATTCCGGCAGTGGGAACTCATATCGACTAAAGTGCCTCAATCATAAAGCACGTCATATCGTTGCGCGATGCGGGATCGGCCGCCTTAGCGTATTACTATTTTGACTTCCGGGACGAAGAAAAACGAAACCTCCGCAACTTTGTCACCTCACTTCTCACTCAACTCTCTGACTACTCGGAACCCTGTCGTGACATAATACACCGTCTTTATTCTACCCACGGGAAGGGCACGCGACAACCGGACATTGATGTCTTGATCGATTATCTAAAGGAGGTGCTCAAAGTTGTCATTGAACGGCCGGTTTACGTCATCGTAGACGCACTCGATGAGTGTCCCGGCATGTCTGGGATGCCAACCCCACGAGAGACGGTTCTTAACCTCGTGGAGGACCTCGCTCACATGCAACTTCCGGCTTTGCATGTATGCATTACTAGCCGCCCGGAGGTCGACATCAAAGAAGTTCTCGAGCCACTAGCCTATTGTGCTGTTTCGCTTCATGGTGAAAGTGGGCAACAAAAAGATATTTTGAACTACGTGAAAGCAGTCGTTTCCTCTGACAGGAAGATGCGGAAATGGCGGGACGAAGAGAAGAAGCTGGTCGTCGAGGAGCTATCTAACAAAGTGGACGGAATGTAAGGGCGTCTCGCCTTTCTCGGCGAGAACTCCACTGATTTTATTATACAGGTTCAGATGGGCATTCTGTCAGCTGGAGGTGCTGCGGCATTGTCTCCCAGCAAGTATTCGGCCGACCCTTGACCAATTACCCGACACGTTAGACGAGACGTACGCGCGCGTACTCAGTCAAATTCCCCAGGCGAACCAAGCACAGGCCCACCGTTTGCTGCAGTGTCTCGTGGTAGCCGTCCGTCCGCTTCGTGTTGCAGAGCTTGCAGAACTGCTTGCATTCGAGTTCGATACATCCCAGGGAGCGATTCCAAGATACCGTGCTGATTGGCAATTGAACGACCAAGAACAGGCCGTGCTGTCCACATGTTCAAGTCTAATCGCCATTGTCGACGACGACGGTTCGCAGATTGTCCAGTTTTCGCACTTCTCTGTGGAGGAGTTCTTGATGTCGGATCGCCTGACATCCTCACTCGGAGACTTCTCTCGATATCAGATCGTTCCTGGACTCGCACACACGCTCCTCGCTCAGGCCTGTCTCGGATTTCTTCTCCATTTGAATGATCAAGTCGACAAAGAGAGCGGCAAGGGCTTCCCTCTGGCAGAATACGCAGCCAGACACTGGGTTGCGCATGCCCAATTCGAAGAAGTCAGATCACGTGTGAGGAATGGGATAGAGTCTCTCTTTGACTCCGACAAACCTCATTTCGCAGCATGGGTTGGAATATGCGACATAGACGAGAGGCCCTATTGGGAGTCGCCGTCCGAGATGCCTACCCCCTTGTACTATTCCTCGCTTTGTGGATTTTCCGACTTGGTTGAACACCTTGCCATCAAACACCCGCAGCACGTAAATGCTATCGGTGGCCGGTACGAGTTTCCGCTAGTTGCAGCACTGTCCGGGAAACACATCAAGGTCGCGGAGATCCTACTTAACCACGGTGCTAATGTCAATATCCAGGGAACGGGAGGAGGAGCGCCACTCCACGAACTAATCGAAGACGTTAGCGTGGTGCAGTTCCTACTGAACCACGGCGCGGATGCAAATTGCCAGCGGCAGGATAATCGTACTCCACTACACCTGGCCTTGCCCTTCGAAAATGGTCGCGGGGTAGCTCGAGTGCTCCTTCAGCATGGTGCAGATGCTAACGTAAAGAATGAGCGGGGCGAAACCCCATTGCACCAACTGTTTGTCGACTACGGCAGTGATGACTATTTTCTCGATCTTGCGCGGCTATTACTGGAGCACGGCACGGACGTGAATGCACGCCGGAACCACAATCACATGACACCGTTACATCTGGCAATAATCTCGGAGAGGTACAAATGCGCGAGGATCTTACTTGAATATGGCGCAGATGCTAGCGCGCAGGATTATATGGGCCAGACCCCGTTGCACCTAACGTTTCGCAGGAAGTGCTACCGTGACAATAACGAAGGTGATTTCACGAGGTTTTTGTTGGAGAAAGGCGCGGATGTGAACAGACGGAACAATGACAACAAAACGCCGTTACATCTGGCAATAAACTCGGGGATGTTCAAGTGCGTGAAGGTTCTTCTTGAGCATGGCGCAGACCCTGGAGACATTCTATTGCGCTTACTGATCGATCACGGTTGGTTCGGTGACTCGGACGACGACGATCTCGCTCTTGCGTGCTTATTACTGGAACATGGCGCGGACGCGAACATTCGAACGACAGACGAGTCGACTCTGTTACATTATGTAGCTCTCTATGGGTATTTCGAGCTCGCAAGGGTGCTTCTCGACCACGGTGCAAACGTGAACACGGTGAACAAACGTGGAACAACACCGTTGCACGAAGTGTCGCGAGGTGAACATGACGTCGGTGCGGGCCGTGTCGGCATTGTGCGGCTACTGCTGGAGCGCGGTGCAAGTGTCAACGCCTCGGACAAGGACCACGACACCACGTTACACTTGGCAGCTTTCTGGGGGAGGCTCGAGATCGCACAGGTGCTTCTCTTTTTTTCTTTAAATTTTATTTATTTATATTCCGAGACCACAGGTACTTCTTAAGTGTGGTGCTAGCCCGAACGCGAAGAACAAGTGGGGTGAGACACCGTTACACATAATGTCACGAGGCAAAGATGATTCCCAAGAACACGGTGTCGGTATTGCACGGCTATTGCTAGAGCACGGCACGGATGTCCATGCCCAAGATGAAGACTACGACACCGCATTGCATTCAGCAGCTTACTGGGGGAGGCTTGAGCTTGCACAGGTGCTTCGTTTTTTCTCTTTAAATTTTTATTTATTTATATTCCGAGATCACAGGTACTCCTCAAGTGTGGCGCTACCCCGAACGCGAAGAACAAGTGGGGTGAAACACCGTTACACATACTGTCACGAGGCAAATATGACTCCCGAGAACACGGTGTTGGTATTGCACGGCTATTGCTGGAGCACGGCACGGATGTCCACGCCCGAGATGAAGACCACGACACCGCATTGCACTTAGCAGCTTACTGGGGGAGGCCCGAGTTTGCACAGGTGCTTCGCTTTCTCCTCTTTAAAAAACTTTTTATTTATATACCGAGATCACAGGTACTTCTTAAGTGTGGTGCTGGCCCGAACACGAAGAACAAGCGGGGTGAGACACCGTTGCACATATTGTCACGAGGCGAATATAAATCCCAAGAACACGGCGTTGGCATTGCACGGCTATTGCTGGAGCACGGCACGGATGTCCATGCCCGAGACGAAGACCACGGCACCACATTGCACTCGGCAGCTTTCTGGGGGAGGCTCAAGCTCGCACAGGTGCTTCGCTTTTTTTCTTTGAAACACATTGTATTTATCTTCCGAGATTATAGGTACTTCTCGAGTGTGGTGCTAACCCGAACGCGAAGAACAAGTGGGGTGAGACGCCGTTACACCTACTGTCACCAGGCAAATATTACCCCCAAGAACACGGTGTTGGCATTGCACGGCTATTGCTGGATCGCGGTGCAGATGTCAATGCCCCAGACAAGGACCAATTCACCCCATTCTATTTTGCCTCTCACTTTCGGAGGTTCGATATCGCACAGCTGTTGATCGAGTATGGCCTAAAAAATGCCGAATCTTCTAGTCAAGGAACGAAGAGGAAGGCGGATGATGTCACGGTAGGAAGTAGGTCCGAAAAGACGCCCAAACTCCACGAAGACGCATCTCGCGCCATGGGGACACGCACACTTCATCAACCTTAATACATGACGGGGTACTATTCCACTGCCTACTTCGGGAGTGGGGGGACTGGTGGTGAAAGGGAAGGAAACCACATATATCCCAGGAGGACGGCTACTTTATTTGGAGGTGGAGTTTACATATTGTAATCTACCCTCGGGCGCAGAATAATGGGTTTCGCAAAAGCTCTTGGTTCAGAGAACGACTGAGCACGGACCCCTTTGCACCTAGTATCGAAAAGTAACCATCGGTTCCAAGACAATGGTCTCGACGTGGAGCGCAGCGTAGATATGAACACACTGAATTAGGTGCAACCCTGTCACATTTGGCATGGTGGCGCGAACAGCTCGATATTACAGGGGTGCTCCTCGACTATGATCTAAAAGCCTAGACAGAGAACCTTTAAGATCTGGTCCCATTACGCCTGCAGATCCAGCAAGTGTATGCTATCTTGTGGCTACCTTCCTCAGGTGCGTGCTAACATAAGCACTATGTCTCTTTCGGTACTCTCATCTCCGAGCCCCCTTGTTCCTCCCTCTCACTTTGCGTTCTACCTTCCGATCAATTCGCATGGTATCTATGGTATCTTCTCCCGTATCCGGATCCCCCTTGGCCGTTGACCCGGACGGCAGATGGGCTCGACCGTCTCTTCGTCGTCATCGCCATTGTTCTACTCTAGCACTGCCCCTCGACACCTTTACCAACTTTGCCTTCGTTGTCTCTTTCTTTGCCGCCCTTGCGCTCACTCAAGCCGGAACTGGACCCGCAGGATGGCAGGGAGCCGCAGCCACGCGGGCTAATGCCTCCGCACTTGCTCCACGATCCACGCACTCTCCTTCCTGTCGATCGTGTGAAATACTATCTCTTCTCCATCCTCCTCGTTTGGGGAGGTGCAGGGCAAAGGGTACCTAGTCAGGGCGACGGCACATGCACGCACGCGTCGCCCCGCCCAGGATCTGCAAGCGGCCAGAACTCAGCTGGGTGGGTATGCGCCAGGATCCCCGCTGCCCTGCCCGCGGCAGAGGCGTTGATGGACCAGAGTGACATCTTGCGCGCCGCGGAAGGCGATGATTCCTGTGAACAGCGTGCCGTTCTCGATATGGTAGAGGGGCAAAAGGGGAGAAAGAGAGGCACTTGGCGCTGGGGGTAGAGACAAGGGTAAGGGCGCAGACGTGGATATTGATGTGGAATGTGACTGGGGTAGCGCGCTCACTTTCTCCTTTCTCTTCGCCAAGCCACTTCTCGCACCCGTTGCACCTTTGTTATTGTTGTTCTTCCTGGATGCGGCAGGCAGCGGGGCGTGGGAGTGTCCCCAGCAAGAAGCAGCGCAGTCCACTGGGGTGCGCTGGTGGAGCGGGTGTACGCGGGAGGAAGAACGAACGGGCGAGCACTGCATGTGCACGCCGTGCGACGAATACACCAGTAGTCACATGAGCCAGGTGGAGGGAGTACGCGTGCAGCGTGATATCGACCTTGTGCGTCACGGGTCGTGGTCGCGGAAATGTGTACAGCGTCAGGTATGGTCGGTACTCGTGTCGGTCTTCCTCTTCGTGATTCGCGCCTGGCTCATGTTTGCCTTTTGTGTGGGGGGCACTAGGGGGCGCTTGTGCGGGAGAGGGGGGTTGATCGTTTGTGTTTTGTGTGGGCAGAGAGTAGAAAACATGCAGAGTGTGCTGGAGTGATGCTTAGATCTAGGGCGAGGCGTCGATGAGCTTCCAGACGCGAGGTGCGTGGCGTCGACGAACTTTGAGGTTGAACTGCGCTGTGAGACGTACTTCTGATCTTCAGGTTGATGTAGATAGATCACCCAGGACGGCGTTAAAGAGGTACGTGGCGCAGGCAAAGGCCAAGGGATTACGTCTGCGTGTTTTCCCAGTGCGTTCGTCGAGGGGAAGCGTGGCATCAATAGACTTTGAGAGGATTTCACCGCGCTGTAGGACATAAGTTACTCGCAGATTTTAGGTCGAGCAGGATATCATCGAACATATCATCATTCGGTATGGCATCGAGGAGCGTATCGAGGTATGGCGAATCGTGATCCTGTGAATGGGTGTAGGGAGGGGTCCTAAGAGGCAATAAAGAAGGCTGGCAGTGAGTGGCGAGGTGAGTGGCGCTAACAAGGGCCTGTAAACGCTAGTGCAGTCTCGTGAGTCACGGCGATCAAACGTAACTTGGTGCGGTTTTTCCCGGTTACAGTAGAGAAGAGAATTCCCGGCCAAAAACGTACAGTACAGTACTGTATTGTGGCGATCGTGCGCTTCCTTTTCCAGTCCGTTTCCTCGACTCGCTCCGGGCCGCTGCTATCCGACAAACCTCAGCAGATCACCAGCACTATGTCTTCACCGCCCCAAACACCTGTGCCATCTTCCCAATTCAAAGCGATCCTTGATGCTGCCTTGGCAGAGTACAAGAAAAAGACCGGGAATGTCCTTTTAGACAACTGGCTCGCCAAGGAACTCCAAAGCTGCGAGTCCGCCGAGGCCGTCCTGGCTATAATTCAACACCAGGCCAAGGCATTTGATAGGTTTAGGCGTGCCGATCAAGGCCTAATGAAGTGGATCGGTCCATCGGTGCACGTCCTCTACACGCTCTCCGCGACTCTTGGCGAGGGTGTTGGCATGGTACGCATCAGTCCGTGATGACCTGAGGTGCATCCCGACGTCGTGTGCAGGCACTTCCTTCGGCGAAAGCTGTCTTTGCCGGAATTAGTGTCCTCCTCGCTGTTAGTTCATCCGAGTCCCTTCTTGTCGACCGTTTGGAAAATGATGATATTTGCAGACAGCGAAGGACGTCTGGGCAAGCCATGACGCGCTCGTCGACCTCTTTGAGCGCATTCAATTCTTCCTCAAGCGCCTTGGCGTTCATACTCAAATTTCACCGACGGAGGACATGGTCGAGATACTTGTGAAAATCGTGGCCGAGGTACTCTCTATCCTCTCCATCGCGACGAAGGAGATGCAACAAAGTCGGACAAGTAGGTTATTTCTACGAGATATACCTAATTAACACCTGACCGCTCTCGTGTTTAATCAGAATCATATTTCAGGAAGTTAGTGGGAAGGACGGATATCGAGGACGCCCTAAAGAGGTTAGATAGCCTGACACAAGAGGAAGTTCGGATGGCAATAGCTCAGGTTCTGAAGGCCATCAATGAACTGAAAGATGGTGCGTAACCCCATTGACGAACACCCACTCCTCGCTGAACTTTGTCCTACTAGGTGCCAAGAAAGCCAACGAAACTGTGCAACAGACAGCGAACAATGTGGACGAAATAAAAGATGATGTGGAAAAAATAATATGTTCGTGATCGGCTCACTCCTTTGTCTCCGTACTGAGACTCCGCCACAGGGAACCAGATAGAACGGGACGTTCGGAAATGGTTCTCCTCCCCGGACCCGTCCGTAAATTACAACTTCGCGCGTGAGGCTTACCAAGAGGGAACTGCGGCGTGGTTCTTTCAAGGGAGCATGTTCAAGGAGTGGGAACTAATCGGTTCTCTCCTCTGGATACATGGAAAACGTGTGTTCTTCCCATCTTTCACCACTTAACCCCTGATGGACTCCCTTCTTTTTTTCTTTTCTCCAGCGGGCTCGGGCAAGAGCATCCTTTGGTTTGTCATTTCCCTACCATCATCCCCAAGCAGGAAAGCTCATATCGACTAAAGCTCTGCGATCATCAAACACGTTATATCGTTGCGCGATGCCGGACAAGCTTCACTAGCATATTTCTTCTTTGACTTTCGAGACAAGGAAAAACAAAACGTTCGCAACTTTGTCACATCACTTCTCACTCAACTCTCTGCCTCCTCGGAGCCTTGTTGTAACATAATCTTCCGTCTTTATTCTGCACACGGGAAAGGCGCGCAGCAACCGAGCATTGGTGTCTTGATCGATTGTCTAAAGGAGATGCTCAAAGTTGTCGCTCAACAGCCGGTTTACATTATCATTGACGCACTCGATGAGTGTCCCAACATCTCTGGGCTGCCAACCCCACGAGCGGTACTCCTTGACCTTCTGGAGGACCTTCTCGGCCTGTGCATTCCAAACTTGCATATATGTGTTACTAGTCGCCCGGAAATTGACATTAAAATTGTTCTCGAGCCACTTGTCTACAGTGCTGTTTCACTTCATGAAGAAAGCGGTCAGAAGAAGGATATTTCCGACTACGTGAATACCGTCGTAAACTCGGATAGGAAGATGCGGAAATGGCGAGATGCGGATAAAAAGCTAGTTGTTGAGGTGCTGACTGAAAAAGCGGACGGAATGTAAGGACCCCCATTCTCGGCCATAGGTCCTCTTATCTTATATCGTTCAGGTTCCGTTGGGTATTCTGCCAGCTGGAGGTGCTGCAACATTGTCTTGCGTCAAGTATTCGGCAGACCCTCGACCAGTTACCCGAAACGTTGGATGAAACATATGCACGCGTACTCAGCCAAATCCCCCAGGCGAACCAAGCGCACGCCCATCGTATGCTGCAGTGCCTCATGGTGGCCGTCCGTCCGCTTCGTGTTGAAGAACTTGCAGAAGTGCTCGCATTCGAGTTTGATATAGCCAAAGGAGCGGTTCCGAGATACCGCGCGGGTTGGCGATCGAATGACCGAGAACAGGCCGTGCTATCCACATGCTCAAGTCTGATTGCCATTGTCGACGACCACGGTTCGCAGGTCGTCCAGTTTTCGCACTTCTCCGTGAAGGAGTTCTTGACGTCGGATCGCCTCGCGTCCTCACTTGGAGACTTCTCTCGATATCAGATCAATCCCGGGCCCGCGCACACGATCATCGCTCAGGCCTGTCTCGGATTTCTTCTCCATTTGGGTGATCATGCCGATGAAGAGAGCGTCGAGAGCTTCCCTCTGACAGGATATGCGGCTCAACATTGGGTTACACATGCGCAATTCGAGGACGTCGCGTCACGTGTAAAGGATGGGATGGAGTCTCTCTTTGACCCCGACAAACCTCATTTCGCGGCGTGGGTCAGAGCATACAACATAGATGGGTTCGATCAGACCTATCGAGAGTCAAATATACCTACCCCCTTGTACTACTCCTCGCTTTGTGGATTCTCCGACTTGGCTGAACACCTCGCCATCAAACACCCGCAGCACTTAAATGCTATTGGTGGCCGGTACGGGATTCCGCTGCGTGCAGCGATTGTTAGGAAACACGTCAGGATTGTGGAGATCCTACTTAGACACGGCGCGAATGTCGATATCCGAGGAGTGGAAGAACAGACGCTACTCCACGAAGCAATCAGAGATGTCAGTATAGTTCGACTCCTACTCAACTATGGCGCGGACGTAAATTGCCGGCAGGACAACCATCGCACTCCACTACATCTGGTGGTATGTTACGAAGAGCTCGAGGTAGCTCGGGTGCTATTGGTGCACAAGGCGGACGTCGACCCTCTGGACTTCGATGGCGAGGCCCCGTTGCACCTATTATTTAAACACAAGTATCGTGAAAATGACGATGTTCACAATCTCGCGCGGTTATTAGTGGAGCATGGCGCGGACGTGAACAGATGGGACAAGAACCACAATACTCCGTTATATCTTGCCCTGAGCTGTCGGATGTACAAGTGCGCTCGTGTTCTTCTTGAGAATGGCGCAGACGCTAGAACGGAGAATAATAACGGAACCACACCGTTGCACCTATTAGTGTCACAAGGCGACATTGTGCGGCTATTACTGGAGCGCGGCGCGGACGTGAACAGACGGGACAAGAACAAGAATACTCCGTTACATCTGGCATTGGGCCGTCGGATGTACAAGTGCGCTCGGATTCTTCTTGAGAATGGCGCTGATGCTAGCTTGGAGAACAACATGGGAACGACGGCGTTGCACCTCGTCTCACAAGGCAAATATAACTACGAGGAGCGCGACGTCAGCTTTGCACGGCTGTTGCTGGAGCGCGGCGTGGACGTGAACGCACGGGAGAAGGACAACACCACCCCATTACATTCAGCGGCGTTCAGGGGTTGGCTCGGGATCGCGAGGGTGCTTCTCGGCCATGGCGCAGACACGACCGCGAAGAACGACCAGGACGAGACGCCGTTGCATCTGTTGTCACGAGGCGAACTCCACTTCCAAGAACAAGCTATCGGTGTTGCGCGGCTATTGCTAGAGTACGGTGTGGATGTCCATTCCCAAGACCAAAATCACGAGACCGCGTTACACTCGGCAGCTTTCAGAGGGAGGCCCGAGCTAGCGAGGGTACTTCTCGACCACGGTGCAAACCCGAACACGGAGAACGACCAAGGAGAGACGCCGTTGCACCTCGTGTCACGAAGCGAATATAACTCCCAAGAAAGCGGCGTCAACATCGCACGGCTAATATTGGCGCACGGTGGGGATGCAAACGCACAGACGAAGAACAAGTGGACCCCATTACATTTTGCAGGCTTCGGGGGAAGGTTCCAGATCGCACAGGTACTTCTCTTTCTCTCTGTCTCTCTTTGTTAATCTGTTTATAATACGGGACCATGATAGGCGCTTCTCGACCATGGTGCAAACGCAGCCGCGGAGAACGACCAGGGTGAGACCCCATTGCGCCTAGTGTCTCGAGGCGAGTATTACTCTCAAGAACATGGTGTTGGTATCGCACGGCTATTGCTGGAGCACGGTGTGGACGTCCATACGCAAGACAAGGAACACGACACCGCATTACACTCAGCAGCTTTCAGGGGGAGGCTCGAGATTGCAAGACTGCTTCTCGACCGCGGTGCAAACGTGGACACGGAGAACGACCAGAGCGAGACTCCATTGCACCTAATGTCACAAGGCGAATATATCTCCACAAAACACGGCGTCAGCATTGCGAGGCTATTGCTGGAGCATGGTGTGGATGTCAACGCCCCGGACAAGGACCATGACACCCCATTACATTCTGCCTCCTACTCTGGGAGGCTCGAAATCGCGCAGGTGCTTCTCGACCATGGTGCAAACGTGGACGCGAAGAACGCCAAGAGCGAGACCCCATTGCACCTGGTGACACGAGGCAAACATGACTCTCAAACACACGGTGTCAGCACCGCACAACTATTATTGGAGCGTGGCGCGGATATGAATGCACAAGATAAGAACCACGCAACTCCGTTACATTTAGCTCGCCATCGCGGACGGCTCAATATTGCAAAAGCGCTGCTCGACTATGACACGAAAGCCCAGGCGGAGAACTAATATTTGGTCCCATTCCACCTGCGGCTCAGGTGAGTATTTCGCTCACGCGAAGAGTTTCTGTGTTACACACTTTTGACAGCACGGCATATATTTCAACGCGCGAAACAAAGGACTCACAGCCCAATTACTCAGGCATCGTACGTACAGTACTATGAACGGCACGGTATTGCGTAGATTCCTATTTGCGGTAAAGTGGATGTCGAGAGTGACGGGCCCATGACCTTATTTTGATTCGTGTCAAAAGAAAGGCGTGAAGAATTATGCATTAATTATGTCTGACTTGGGTAACATTACGTCAGTTTCGACATTGGGCCGTAAGTACAAAGTTACTAGTGTGGGCCGTGCGAACCCGGCCATAGGGTCCGCGGTGAATTGGCCGTGTAGGTAAATAGGCGGTATGTACTGTACAAGGCGATACTACAGCAGTAGTACAAGGCGATACTACGACAGTACAAGGCGGTAGTATGGCAGTACAATGCGGTACTTCAAGCCACGGCAGTACGAGGCGGTACTACAGTACACTTGACAGTACAGCCAAGAAAGCAGTACAGGGTGGTACTACAGCAGAACAACTCCGGCGGACTGAGGGGACCCTCGTCATCTAGTAATACTACGCACTTCCGAGTCCTACCTTTGGTCCTACCAGGTCAATGGCCAAGCTCGTTCTACAGTACAGTAGCAGCGTCCTTAATGTAACCTTCTGCCAGTGGCCGTCCGAGTCTGAATCAAATTATCACCATGTCACATGTCACATGTCACCTGGCACTGCCCTCTGAGATCCGGTAAGTTACACGAAATTGGACACTCACGAGACCTGCACGAGGCGCGAGGCGAGGTAAACTGGCGAACAATGCAGTGAGAATTTTAAAGACAACAAGTACTTCCCCCCTCGGATTCACTGGCACGCTCTTTTGACAGTCTACTATCTTCACTACCAAAGCTCCTATATCACCATGTCTTCAACTCAAATACCCGTCTCATCTTCACAATTCAAATCAATCCTTGATGGCGCCTTGACCGAGTACAAGAAAATGACTGGGAACGACCTTTTAGACAACTGGTTCGCCAAGGAACTACAGAGCTGCGATTCCGCCGAGGCCATCCTGGACATAATTCAAAGTCACGCCGAGGCATTTGATAAGTTTAGGAATGGCGATAACAAGTTGATGAAATGGGTCCGTTCATCGGTGCACGTCCTCTACACAATTTCCTCGACCCTTGGCGAGGGTGTCGGCATCGTACGTACAATCTGTGATGACCGAGGTGCTTTGTAACATCGCTATGCAGGCGCTTCCTCCTGCGAAAGCAGTCTTTGTTGGAATTGGTGTCCTCCTCGCTGTTCGTTCATCTGTATTCCTTTTTATTCACCCTCATAATACTGGTATTTACAGGCAGCAAAGGATGTTCAGTCAAGCCACGATGCGCTCGTCGACCTCTTTGAGCGTATTCAATTCTTCCTCAAGCGTCTTGGGGTTCATACTCAGATTTCACTGACCAAGGATATGGTTGAGATACTTATGAAAATCGTGGCTGAGGTACTCTCTATACTCTCTATTGCGACAAAGGAGATGCAACAGAGTAGAACAAGTAAGTTATTTATTGTTTTCTACGAGGTGTACTCGATTAACACCTGACTACTCTCGTGTTTAATCAGAAACATATTTGAAGAAATTAGTAGGAAGGACGGATATTGAGGACGCCTTAAAAAGGTTGGATAGCCTGACACGGGAGGAGTTTCAGATGGCGATGGTGGAGGTCCGGATGGCGCTAGCTCAGGTCTTGAAGTCCACTAGTGAGCACAAATACGGTGCGCGGCTGCATTTGAACAGTCACCCCCTCCACGCTAACTTCCGTCCTCTAGATGCTAAGAAAGCCTACGGAACTGTGCAAGAGATAGCCAGAAATGTAGATGAAATGATGTACACCGTGGGTAAAATAAAGTACAATGTGGATGAGATAATGTGTTCGTGATTTGCTACCTCCATCATTTCCGTCGTAGTGACTGAAACTTCGTCGCAGGGATCCACATAGAACAGGACATCCGAAAATGGTTTTTCTCGCCGGACCCGACCGTGAATTACAACACCGCGTGCGAGGCTTACCACGAGGGAACAGCCACGTGGTTCTTCGAAGGTACCATTTTCAAGGAGTGGGAATTGATTGGTTCCCTCCTCTGGGTTCACGGAAAACGTATGTCCCTCCTAACTTTCACTGCTCTACTCCAGATGGTCTCACCATTTACTTAGCGGGCTCGGGAAAGAGCATCCTTTGGTTCGTTTTTTCCCAACTTCGTCGCCAATGGAGGAAACTCATATTGACTATAGCACTTCAATCATAAAACACCTTATATCCTTGCGCGATGACGGACTGGCAACCCTGGCGTTCTTCTATTTCGACTTCCGGGACAAAGAAAAACAAAACGTCCGGAACTTTCTCACCTCACTTCTCACTCAATTCTCTGCCTACTCGGAACCTTGTTGTGGTATAATCTCCCGTCTTTATTTTGCACACGCCAAGGGTGCGCAACAACCGAGTATTGGTGTCTTGAAGAACTGTCTGAAGGAGATGCTCAGAGTCGTCGCCCAGCAGCCGGTTTACGTCATCCTGGACGCACTTGATGAGTGTCCCGACGTGTCTGGGATGCCGACCCCAAGAGAGACGGTCCTTGGCCTTCTGGAAGACCTCGTTGAGATGCAACTCCCGTCCTTGCATCTGTGCGTTACTAGCCGCCCGGAAGTCGACATCAAGGACGCGCTCGAGCCAATAGCATATTGTGTTGTCTCACTTCACGATGAAAGCGGACAACAGATGGATATTTCTGACTACGTGGGCGACGTGGTTTACTCAGACAAGAAGATGCGGAACTGGCGGGCTGGAGAGAAAGGGTTGGTTATTGAAGAGCTATCTAAAAAAGCAGACGGAATGTAAGGGTATACCCCCATATTCGGCGATTGGTCCTCTTATCTTTCATCATACAGGTTCAGATGGGTATTCTGTCAACTGGAGGTGCTGCGGTATTGTCTCCCAGCAAGTATTCGGCAAACTCTTGACCAGTTGCCGAAAACGCTAGACGAGACATATGCACGCGTACTCAGTCAAATTCCCCAGGCGAACCAAGCGCACGCCCATCGTATGCTGCAGTGCCTCATGGTGGCTGTCCGTCCGCTCCATGTTGAAGAACTCGCAGAACTGCTTGCATTCGAGTTCGATACAGCCCAGGGAGCAGTTCCAAAATACCGCGCGGATTGGACGCCGCATGATAAAGTACATGCCGTGTTGTCCACGTGCTCAAGTCTGATTTCCATCGTCGAAGACCAGGGTTTTCAGGTCGTCCAGTTTTCTCACTTCTCCGTAAAGGAGTTCTTGATGTCGAATCGGCTCGGAGACTTCTCTCAGTATCAGATCAATCCTGGGCCCGCGCACACGATCCTCGCCCAGGCATGTCTCGGATCTCTCCTCCATTTGGATGACCACGCCAATAAAGAGATCGTCAAGAGCTTCCCTCTGGCGGAATACGCGGCCAAACATTGGGTCACGCATGCACAATCCGACGATGTCGCACCACTTGTGAAGGATGGGATGGTGTCACTCTTCGACTGCGACAAACCCCATTTCGCGACATGGGTTGGGATATACAACATAGACGAGTCGCCGTCAAAGATACCTACTCCCTTGTATTATTCATCGCTTTGTGGATTCTCCGACTTGGTTGAACACCTCGCCATCAAACACCCGCAGCACGTCAATGCTATTGGTGGCCAGTACGAGTTTCCGCTGCTTGCAGCACTAACCAAGGACCACGTCAGGGCTGCGGAAATCCTACTTAAACACGGTGCGAATGTTAATGCCCGGGGAACGGGAGAACAGACGCCACTCCACGGAGCAATCACAGACGTCGGCGTAGTGCAGTTCCTACTCAAGTATGGCGCGGATGTAAATTGTCAGGCGGATGATCTCCTTACTCCACTACACCTGGCGGTAGAACATGATGAGCTCGCGGTGGCTCGAGTGCTACTTGGACATGGTGCAGACGTCGATTCTCGAGACAAAGAGGGCAAGACCTTGTTGTACCGACTGCTCAGTGGCGACAATGACCGTAATATAGACGGTGACGAGGACGGTGACGGTGACAGTAACGTTGACAGTGACAGTGACAGTGACTGGGGCTGTGACAGTGACGAGGACAGTGACAATGACAGTGACAATGGCCACAGCATTCTGCGCTTATTACTGGAACACGGCGCGGACACGAACATACGGATAGTGAAGGAATGGACCCCATTACATATGGCAGCTTTTAGTGGGGCGCTCAATTTCGCAAGGATGTTTCTTGACCATGGTGCAGCCACGAACGCGGAGAACGAGCAGGGCGAGACACCACTACACCTAGTGTCACGAGGCGGTCGTGACTCTCGAGGACACGTCGGTATTTCACGACTACTGCTGGAGCGCGGCGCGGATGTCAACGCACAGAGGAGGAGCATGGCCACCCCGTTACACTTGGCAGCTTTCAGGGGGAGGCTCAAAATCACAGAGGCGCTTCTAGACCACGGTGCAAACCCGAACGTGAAGAACGACCAGGGTGAGACACCGTTGCACGTAGTGTCACGAGGCAAACGTGACTCCCAGGAACATGTCAGTATTACACGGCTATTGCTGGAGCACGGCGCGGACGTCAACGCACGAAGGAAGAGCAATGCCACCCCGTTACACTTAGCAGTTCTCAAGGGGAGGCCCGAAATCGCACAGGTGCGTCTCTTTTTTTTAAATCTGAAATCAAATTTTATTCTGGGACCACAGATGCTTCTCGATCGTGGTGCAAACCCGGGCGCGGAGGACGACCAGGGCGAGACTCCATTGCACCTAGTGTCTCGAGGTGAATGCGACACCGAATTCCAAGAAGACGGCATCGGTATTGCACTACTCTTGCTGGAGCACGGCGTAGATGTCAACGCACGGAGGATGAGCGAGGCCACCCCGTTACATCTAGCGGCCTTCAAAGGGAGGTCCGGGATCGCACAGGTGCTTCTTTTTTATTTTTTAAAAAACGAATCATTTTTATCCTGGGACCACAGGTACTTCTCAGTTGTGGTGCAAACTCGGGCGCAGAGGACGACCAGGGCGAGACTCCGTTGCACCTAGTGTCCCGAGGTGACTTCAAATCCCGAGAAGACGGCATCGATATTGCACTACTACTGCTGGAGCACGGCGTGGATGTCAACGCAAGGAGGCAGAGCGGGGCCACCCCGTTACATTTAGCGGCCTTCAAAGGGAGGTCCGATATCGCACAGGTGCTTATCTTTTTTTTTTTTTCAAAAAATAATCCTTTTTATTCTGGGACCACAGGTACTTCTCGACCATGGCGCAAACCCAGGCGTGGAGAACAACCAGGGCGAGACCCCATTGCACCTAGTGTCCCGAGGTGAATACGGTTTCCAAGAAGACGGTATCGTTATTGCACTGCTATTGCTGGGGCACGGCGTGGATGTCAACGCACGGGATAAGAACAAGGCCACCCCGCTACATTCAGCAGCTTTCAGGGGGAGGCTCGAGATCGCACAGGTACTTCTCTTTTCATATAAAAAATAGTTACAATTTTATTCCAGGACCGCAGGTGCTTCTCGATCACGACGCAAACCTGGACGTTGAGAACGACCAGGGCGAGAACCCATTGCACCTGGTGTCTCGGGGTGAATACAATTTCCAAGAAGACAGTGTCGTTATTGCATTGTTATTGCTGGGGGGGCGTGGCGTGGATGTCCATGCACGAGACAAACACCACAACACCGCATTACACTCGGCAGCTTTCTGGGGGAGGCTCGGGATCGCAACGGCGCTTCTCGACCATGGCGCAAACCCGAACGTGGAGAACGATCAGGGAGAGACACCGTTGCACCTAGTGTCGCGAGGCGAACGTAACCCCCGCGAACACGGTGTTGGCGTCGCACAGCTGTTGCTCGAGAGCGGCGTGGATGTCAATGCCCCAGACAAGGGTCAAAATACCCCATTACATTCTGCTTCCCACCTTGGGAGGCTCGAGATCGTACAGGTGTTGCTCGACCATGGCGCAGAAGCCGATTCAGAGAACGACCAAGCACAGACCCCTTTGCACCTAGTGTCACAAGGGGGCTATTGGTTGCAAGACGACGGTCTCGGTGTTGCAGAGTTATTGTTAGAGCGCGGCGCGGACATAAACGCACAAGATAAGGACCGTGCAACCCCACTACATTTAGCGTGCTATCGTGGACGGCTCGATATTGCAAGGGTGCTGCTCGACTACGATGCGAAATTCCACGCAGAGAACGATTAAGATCTGGTCCCAGCACGCCCGCGGCCCATGTGAGTTTTCATTTTCTTCCCACGAGCAGAGCTTCGGTATTACACACCTTTTACTAAAGCACGGCATAGGGACGAATGCAAGGTCCACTTAGGCAGTACGCTTCTGGTAGATGGCGAGAGTGACGAGGTTATTTCGGCTCGTGTCGGGAAGAAGCGCGTGGAGAATCGACGCTTAAATATCTGACCGGTCAAGTTTACCGCCCATTTCTCTCTAGATTAGTAGCTCTTTTGCCTTACTTATTGCAAAAATTGGGATACTAGTGTTGAAGTGTGGTGCGCTCACAGCAGCAACACGTCGGCGTCGGAGGACGTTTCATGAGGGTTTCATTCTATACTTTAGGAAGTTTAGCAGTACCTACCAGTAGCTACGATCACTACGATCGCGGGTGTTTTGATCAGAGACATTCCCCTACTCTAACATAGCTCAGGGTCTCGTTTTCGCGTTTGGGTCTAACAGGAAACAGGGTACTGTACTTTATTCACGTGTATTTACTTACTGTTCTCGATGTACTTAAGCACGCGTTGTACGCACTGGCACCCCAGCTTTCTTACGCTTCGCTGGTGTGCCAGATTCGCCCTTACTCTGCGCTGTTGCGTCAACTAGACCCGAGTAACCGCGGCTGGTGATGCCAATGACGCAGAGGAACGGTGACAAAACAAAATCGAAAGGCACAAACCTCTCGTGCTAGGCCTCAAACCGCGAGCCTTACGAGAGCCCCAGTCCAATGCGGATAAGTGGGTCCGATACTTGCGAGGGTGTCTCTATCTAGCAACAGCCCAATGATCCAAGTTACGACCCAAGCCACTGGCAGCTCCTTTCCTGGTGCGCGCCAACACAGGTACAGGCTACTTTGCTTTTGGTGTTCTCCGAGTCATCTCCCCATTCTCCCCACCTCTCGCTTCTCGTCCTTCTGTTCGAACAATTTGCATGGTGTCCAGGCTGTCATGCCCTCGTCGATGGCAGAGGATATGCAAATGGTCATCCTTGGATTCACGCGCTCATGCGTCGGAGTCCCTTATCCTCGGACCGGACCAGATGCATACTCTCGCAGCCATGACAATGTAGTGCTTCATTACCCTCCGCACACGCAGACCACATTGACTGTACATCAGAGCAACAAGACAAGCCTTTTGAGAGGGATTATTCGAGACTCAGGCCGCATCTGGCCGCTGAAGCCCAGTGCAATAACAACGTCGGGATCTCGATACTCTGTACTCAGTCCTCGAGCTCGTCTTCCTCACTTTCCCCATCGAACTCGTGCCCGTGTCTATGTTCGCTGTGTATCGGGAGTGGTGCCGGCGGCTCAGGTGCGCCAGCCCCCCGTCCGACAAGGTCGTCAACGACGAGTCCGACGGCAGCGTCTACCGCAGCACGCGACATCTTGGGTATTGCACCTGCTGCTGCCGCCCGTAAGAGTGGGTGTCGCTTTGGGTCCAATTCGACTATCTCTTCGTCATCCCCTTCGTCGTCGTCGCTTTCTGCTTCGGCACTATCCTCGGCACCTTCGTCGGCCCCGCTTTCGTTGTCACTTTCTTCGCCGCCTTCATGTTCACCCGGACCGGAACTGGAACCACTGGACGACGGGGACCCGTCGTCACTCCCTCCGCCGCTCTCCTGCTCGAAATCTGAGTCCGAATCCGAGTCTCCTCTCGCCACCCCACCCTCTATACCTGTACTGGTTCCCGCCCCCTGCGCAACGGCGATCCCAAACGCGGACTTGTGCTTCCGCACCCACTCCATGATCCCCTCTCTCTCCTTCCCATCTATCATCTGAAACTCCGTCTCTTCTCCCTCGTCGTCTTCTTCGCTTCCCTCAGTTGTATGGGGCGGCGGGCACCTAGTGAGGATGACTGTACACGTACGGCCCGTAGCGCTAAGCACACGCACGCCCGCGTCGCCCCGCGCGAGGTCCGCAAGTACCCAGAACTCGGCCGGGCGCGTATCCGCCAGGATCCCCGCGCCATCGAGGAACCAGAGTGACGTCTCGCGTGCACCACGGAAGGCGGTGATTCCCGCGAGCCGCGCGCCGCGCTCAATTTGTACAAGTTTGAGAGCGGGACACGTACCCGTGCCCGTGGTGGGGGTAGAGGTAGAGACGGAGGATAGGAGAGAGAGGAGGGCTTGGTGCGGGGTGGAGGGAGTGGGAAGCAGAGACGAGGAAGAGGACGCAGACGTAGATGCTACAGACGTGGATGTGGAACGGTGGGAAGTGAGGTGCGGGACCTTGCCGGCCTCGGGAACCGAGCAGGCCAATTCGAATCGCGCGCTCACTTTCTCCTTTCCCTTCGCCGCGCCTTTTACCCCTCCGGCGCCAGCACCATTATTTTTCCGAGACGCGGCAGACGGCGCCGCCGTTGGTGTGTCCCCAGCGAGGAGCAGCGCAGTCCACTGAGGTGCGCCGGTGGCGCGCGAGCGTGTTGGGAGGAGGAACGCACGTGTGAGCGCGGCGCGGGGGCAGCGTGCAACGAGTACACCAGTGGTGGCATGCGCGAGGCGGAGGGAGCGCGCGTGCAGCGTGATATCGACCTTATGCCGAACGGGCGCAGTTGCGGAGAGCGCGTGCAGCGTCAGGTGCGGTGGGTCCTCTTCCCCATCTTCCTCTTCCTCGTGTTTGGGCTTTTTGTTAGTGGGGGGCGCTTGTGCGGGAGAGGGGGAGGGGGATCGCTTGCGTTTTGCGTGCACGTGTGGAGAGCCGAGAGCGTGTAGGGCGTGCTGGAGAGACGCTTGGATCTGGGGCCAGGCGTCGCGGAGGCGCGCGTCGTCGTCTTGGCGCGACGAGCCGCCGGACGCGAGGCGCAGCGCGGCGTCGACGAACTTTGGGACGCTGTGGGACGTGCTCGCAGTTTTTAGGTCGAGGGGGATAGCATCATCCGGGACAGCGTCGAGGAGGGCGTCGAGGTATGGCGTATCGTGGTCATGGGTGGTGTTGGTATTGGAAGGGGCCATAAAAGGCAGCTTGCTGACAGGAAAGACAGTGGGTTGGGTGAGCGATTACGTGTGTCACAAGACGGCCTTGCCAAGGCAAAAGGCAGAGTGAGTCAAACTGGAATTGCCAGTGCTTGCCAGTGGCTCCGACCATCGCACCACACATGCAATGTTCCATTTTGCTCCTGTTTTGCTGCGGATGCATTGGCGATTTAAATCTACAATACAATGTTTGTCACATGTCACACGCCGTCACAATATCATTTATAGGTCATTTCGTGCACAGCATTCCCACATGGAATAAGATTTCATTCTATCAGCTCGTTATGATACTGGCGTAAGGTGGGGGATGAGGTTGGTCCGTCACTGCCGGACAGACGCACAGGCAGCGCCTACACTCGGCCGTAACAGACGTTCAGATCTGTAACACCGGCCACCGGCAACGAGCAAGAAACCGTTGAAACGAGACCCAACAGGGGCGTCAGGTGAGGACGGCGAACTACCCATGATATGCAAGAAGGGAACACCACGAGCGCCGTTACAGCATCCTCGTCGGACACACGGCATTCGCGGGTGTCAGTAGCGCCAACAGAGAATGACAGAGTGGAAGAGGAGAGCAGAACTCCCCCACCCTCTGGCTCCATGTAGGTGGTCTAGGTCTGTCGTAGAGTGGGTCGGCAGCCGGTAAGAGAGGGGGCATCGCAGAGCCCGAGCCCGCGGGTCGACGAACCTGGAACGAGGCCCAGGCAAATGCGCCCTTGACCCACGCCGCGGGCGGGCAACTGTTAGTCCGGTAACGCCGCCGGACCATACATACAGTAGACGAACGTGGGCTAGCTAACGCCGTCGATCGTCCGATAGTTGTCATTGCGTACAACCGAGGGATGACGAGCGGCTGCAGCTGCAGGGGGGGGGTCTAGGTGGCAGGCTGCTGCGACACAAAATTGAAGAAAAAAAAACCAATAACATCTCGGAATTGGAATACCGGGGATGACATCGATGACAAGCGAGGATGACCGCGCGAACCGGCTGCGCTGCTTCACCGGACCTACCCCCACCCGGTCCCGGTCCCTGTTGCGAATACAGGGGGGGCGAATGATGGGAGTCGAAGGGGGGAGAGGGACGATCGAAGGTAAGGGGGCAGAACGCCACAGACCCCACCCCACCTGCAAATGCCAGCGTCATATATGTTTCTGTCGCGTCGCTCGGAATTTCGACCAGTGGCGAACATCTTTTGACACACGCCGCTGGCGCACGACAAGTCAGTGTCGCTGTCAGACCATGCGTTGGGCCGCCGCCGAACCCCAGAATCGCCATACGGAAAACAGAAAATCAGTGCGGTCATCGCGAACCTTCCGATATCAAGTCATTAGTCGTTGCGTTGATCCCTTTGGCGGCACACCGAGGCTCGGGCTCCGCCCTCTCGCTGTCGATCGAGTCGAATGACCGGAGAGCGGAGGATAAGTGGCGGAAAGGAATGGCGCCTTGTTTTCTATCAGTTTATTTTTTCGAGACCGACGCGAAATGCGCCCCGAGGGCAAACATAAACTGTGGTCGTAGATCGGAGCCTGAGAAAAGGAAAGGGAGTCGGTCGGGAGCAGGCTCGAACCGAGCGGGAGCATCTACATCTGATTCATTCTGCCAGGCGACGCAACGGGGATTTCCTAAGGAAATGTGGCGCGTGATGCTGTCGTGCGTGGTCAATGCACCTTCGCAAAAAAAATTAAAGCAACGACTAACCAAAGCGGATTGCCGCAACACAGCTTGCGGGTGCTCGTGGGGCCCAGAACATGAATCGGTGCGAAGCGCACATGCCAAGCGCTCGGAAAGGGGCTTTATCACGAGCCCCGGTGACTCGATCTGAGCTGAAAGTCCCGACACTCGGACTCATCCGGGACTCCACCAGACTCCGGTTCTTGGGCTTACCCACTGGCACGTACTCTCTAAGAGAGCTTGAGAGCATAACTTGAGAGCATAGGCACGTGTACTTGTTTTGTCTGTCAAGCCACAGACAGCCATCGAGGGGAACAGTCTAAGGTACTCATAACTTAGTGGATACATATAACGCCGTCAAACAGGCCGCCGACTGTTGACTAAGTCATAATACAGTAAGATGATTACGTACTGGCTGTTGGAATCAACGATGGGTGAGTCGATGCACGTCGATACGTTGATGTCGTACGATTGCCGCGGCAGGGTTTTGGAACCGGGCACGAGGTGGTGTGATCGCCCCGACCGGGTTAAGACCCCACATTTCCTCATGTGAGCGACGGTGAACTAGCGCCCGATTGCCGTGTCATGGACACGAGACATCGACGTACAGTATCAAATCCTGCGCGCCCCGAATATATCAGAGAGCAAAGTTAGCGCCGTCTGAGGCGTGCCAGCCGGGTGTGCCGTTTCCAAAAATTGTTATTGGGGTGATGCGATGATCCCCCCAACGACCGCACTTGTAGGGGTTTCGCTGTCTTTCCCGTTCGTCTGTTCGACATGGAAAACGCCTCTCTATCAACGTTCCAGAATACCCGTTGCATGCGTCACACATGATGGAACCTCTCACATCTGTCTTTCCGTGATTGTGGTTAGTAGATAGACTAGAGAAGGGAAAATGTACACATCTTCGCACACCCAACATCAAGTCGCCACGTTTATCTGCAGCCACAGCCTGGTGGTACTATTCGTATGTCAACCAGAGTTTCTTCGAGAGACCGTTTCTCGCTTCTGGAAGGGAGTAAACCAGGGCGCGTCGGCGCCAGAATCGCACAGCCAGCGTGAAGGATGTTGATGGCACGTCCACTCAACCTCCGAGAACCAGTAATAAATATCAATACAGGTCAAATTCGTCCTTATTCAAGGCACAGGCGAGGCGAAATATAAAAACATCTCGGCATCAGTCATTCAACCACACAGGTGTCAGGTACCGCGAAGGCTCACCCTAGCATTAATCGTGTGGGTACTATATTGTATACAGAACTATCATGGCCGAAGCCTCCAGCATCCTTCTGTTTCTCGCAGCTATTCAAATTCTGTAAACGAATGAACAACTGCGCTTCAGGTGGTTCTAGTTCTCTTCCCCTTCATTTGAGAATTTCGCACGTCATGTCTCGCATCTCTGAGTGGGCTTCTCGATTCTTAGATTGCTCGTATTGCACCAATTATGTATAAGGTCCAGTTCTACTGACGCGCCGCCAGATGTGCCGAACGCTCGAACCGTCCCTACATTATTCATAGTCGCTGAGCCTGAGGTTCGCAAAGGTCTGGACAATTTGGGTAGTACGACGCTGGCAGAGACAAAGACCCTAATAGACGCGATAACTAGGCGTCAACGTTTTGTCAAGTAAACACGACAACGCGTGTATCGCCGAGCAGCAAATGTTGTTGGGGGCACTGCATATTTGATTGACAGAAATATGGTGGAGATGACTCGGGTGGCTAAATGGGTAGACGTCACTGCGGCAACACGGTGCGCTTATCGATAGGAAACTGGGGCGGCGCTGGAAATTCTATTCGGAGGGAGAGACGAAGATGGAAATAAGCGGTGTGAAATATGGATGGATATGGAACCGGAGCGGCGTGTGTCGGGATGAGTGGGTGAGGTGGAGCGAATGAACACGGAAGCAAGAAGGCGGAATCGGAATGGATGTGACTTGGCTGACCCGTCCCTGACTAACTTGGCTGGGAACTGGGTCGGATCTAGAATGTCCCGATCGCCCATCATGAAATCTCCTCGTCTGTCCGTTCTCTCCCTCCTTCACTCTTGAGTCAGCTTCTCCCTATATTAACCCCAGGCGTCTTCCGTCCCTTCCCTCCTCCCCCCATCTCCCTCGCTCCCTCCTTCTCCATCAATGCTCGACTTCGAACCCTCCACTCCGGCCTATCCACCCCACGTCCAGGACAACGACTCGTGCTTTCGCCTCCAGCAAATGCAAGCTGATCCTCTCGCATATAGCCCGTATTCTCCTCCTTATTCACCTGCAGTAGGGGGGTTCACACTCAAACCACCTCCCGTGCCTGCATTCGCTTCTTATCCTGGGCCGCAGTCCTTCAACTTTGATCCATTTGCTGACGAGGACTCGTCCACGAGTTCCGGCGCTAGTGAGCGCGAGCGTGAGCTCGAAGTCCAACGTCTCCGTCGCATCGAGTTTCTCCGTCGTCGCGAGTGGATGCGTCGCGTTGTTGCTTGGGTCGATGGAATTTCACATGGCATGGTGAGTAAACCGCTCATCTCGATTTTCATACCTCGGATTTGTCCTCTCCATGGCGCTCGGCCCCTTGATGGGCTTTTTTTGTCAAGAAAATCAGAGAAATTATTCTGACATATTGTGCCTTATTCATAGACCCCCACATTATCACCGTCACCCACGTCTTCATCAAAGTCCGCACATTCCCCTGGTCCGTTCAAATATACCCCGCCCCGTGACTCGGCGGACGTCCCTATTTTATACTACAGCTCCAGCCCATCCCTTGCTGGTCGTTCTGATGAGGACGATGAGCCATACGTCATCTATAGTACTCCCTTGCCTGGCAACACATCACCGACCTTTACTTCCCCGTCGCCGTCGCCATCGCCATCGCCCCCCGCGGCTATGACTATCCCCCTCGCGCCAAATTATACCCCCGCGGTCCCACCACCGCATATACCACCTCCACAGGCCCCGTCGTCACGTCGTATCCATGGTCGTATGCGTTCGCTCAGCTCGATCCGTGAAGAGGATGAAGCAGGGGCATAAATTTTCTGTGCCCACATATCATTGATGCCTTATCGGGGAAGTGCGGAAAGGAGGGGGAATGAGGCGGGCGGCAAAGATATCCCCATGGCTGCGCAGAGCCGCCTGCTAAAATTCGAATTCGTCTCAAGTTTTTGTTCGTTGTCGCCGCCAACATTTTCCGGCTGCGGCTGCGGATGCTTGCTTTCGATTTTTTTTATTTTTGGCTACGGCCGAATGGTGTAGACGCGTGGCCACCAGTCAACCACTCTTATCATATCCATCATCTACGAATCCACTCCCACACGGCCCAACATCCATCCATCCATCCTTGCACCTCAGTACATCTTCAAATGCAACATTTCCGGCTCTCGTCTCCTAGTGGTTTTCTCTCTTCCCTTTTCCTTTTCCCCTTTCCCCTTTCTGTGCAGCGCCTATCTATTTTTTTTACAGGGGTAGTGTACGTTCCTCGGTAATCCGTGTATTGTATCATTAGCCAGCGCCCCTGTCCTGTGACAAAGTATAATGTCCATTTCTCTCGCCTATTCTTATTTTCATTTTTCTGTGTTCGATAACTGAGGACGATATGCTTAGCGTGATGATATTGTGCAGTGCATGAAAACGTCATCGCCTCGGTGACCAGGATAATCGTTACTACGCACGCTTAAACTCCGTTTCTGCGCAGCTGACCTTGTCTTTTCTACCGTTATCTCTCGTCATCCTCCTTGGCGTACGGTGGTAACCAACGCAGTCGACTGACGGTTCTGGATTCTGTAAACTATATTGGATCGGACTGGACCGGATTGGACTGTTGGACCGGGCTGACTTTGGCGCTGGGTCGGTTGAGGGCATCTTCCGCGTACTTTCGGGCGTCAGGGCCAATCCCAAGGCGAGCGCTCTCAGCAAGAATTGTAAACAAACGAGAAAATTGCGAACTGTTTGCGTCGGACGACGCTAACCCCCGTGACAGAGGTTACACACGTATTGGAGCTGGACTGGGCTGTGCTACTTACTGCGCACTCCGATAACGCCGCTGGCGCGGTTCCGACTCAGAGATCTGTTCTCTCAGACCCGTCAAAAAAACTTGAATGGAACACATGGTGATATACAGATAAGATTGGATTGGAAGGACGAGGGGCATCCCAAGGGAATGACGTAAGCCATGTGCGTTACCTTGGCGAATTGAGGCACCGAAGTCATGAGAAAGGTGAACAAGCGCGAACACAAACCCTCTTGCACTTGAGATGTAAATATGTGCACCTAGATGTCTGTGTGTCGTTAGGAGGTGGATGGGTAGGAGGGGGTGGGGAAGGGGAAGGAACAGCCTACTGCGGATCAAGTTTGTCTCTTCGGGTCTGGTTGACAGCCAACAAGAAACGTGCAACCGACGTATTGCACATCGCAGGGGCATTTGGAAAAAAAGTACAGTACAGTAGGGTCACTTATTGTAATGCTCTCTCCTCTCTTTGCTTTTGGTTGGATTTGATGTACGCACGCGCTTGCACACATATGATCACCCGTTGCCATAGTCAATCAAGGTGTTGGTGGACTCTCGGTTGGTCAGTCAGTCGTTCGGTCCAGCCGGTCAGTTAGTCAGTGAGGTCGATCGGACGAATCAGCTGGTTGCGGAAGATTGCCCACAGCGCTCCTGGTACGCCGCATGCCCCCTTGACGATACTTGGTGCGACGCTTTACGCCTACACGTATCATGTGTTGGACACCGTGCATCAAATCATTCTACATGCGGGTGCACTCCGCGAATCACTAGCGCTCACGCTCGGCATCATCCGCGCCCCTGTGGATCGATTCGAATGCCCTGCGGCAAAGGCCAAGCGATCACATATCCTTGTCACATATATACTTATGCGCGCCACGCACGCACAGCATGCAACCCACGATCTGTCGCGCGGACTCGCACCAAGGACAATAGGGTGCGAAGTAGGCCCGACAGTGCAGCCGCCCCACGACGCCCCACGACGACCCACAACGCCAACGCTGGCTCGGCTCGCGGAGGCACGGGCCGGTATCCGTTTGGAGCGAACGTGCCACGGGCCAGTGCCAGTGGTGCCAAAGCTGGTGATGGTGCCAGTGCCAGTGCCATCCCGTGCCACTACCAATTGAAAGCGCCGGTGCCACTGCGCCAGTGCCCATGCCGGTGATGATGCCGGTGCCAGTGCCAGTGCCATCGCGTGCCACTACCAATTGAAAGCGCCAGTGCCACTGTGCCAGTGCCCATGCCGGTGATGATGCCGGTGCCAGTGCCAGTGCCATCGCGTGCCACTGCCAATTGAAAGCTAGTGCCGGTGCCACTGTGCCTATGCCGGTGATGGCGCCAGTGCCAGTGCCATCCCGTGCTACTGCCAATTGGAAGCTGGTGCCGGTGCCACTGTGCCAGTGCCCATGTCAGTGATGATGTCGGTGCCAGTGCCAGTGCTAGTATCGGTGCCCATGCTGGTGATGGTGCCAGTCCTCGTGTACCAATGCCAGTGCCAGTGCCAGTGATGGTGCCAACGTCAGTTCCCGTGCCGTGCCAATGGTGCTAATTATGTGCAAGTATGATCGTGAGTAAGTGAGGAGTTCCCATCGCATCCGACTGTGAGAGTCGCATCTCTCACAACCAAAATTCCCGCGACCCCCTCAAGGAAGACTGACACGAGTGAAGGACGAAGCACCACGTAAGTCGCACAGGCAAAGTCTGTTGTGAGAAGACGAGGGAAATGGAAGTGGAGACGGAAGACAGGGAGTGAATGAGGGCCAATGGTAGAGGATCTCCCACCTCGCGTGAGTACATGTTTCGTTACACCATGAGTCGGAACCTACTTCTCTTTGCCCCCGGGTCGGGAACAGAACGATGTACGTATTGTCATATTCGGAATGGGGATAGGAAATGGAGTGTGGGTATCGTTGTGTATATGAACGGGCAAATGCGTGCGAATTGGAAGGATTTGGATACACGGACGGTCATGGATGGGGAAGAGCCTGTGCAATAACTTTGTGCCCACCGCGTGAACTCGTCGACTACCTGTGTCGGAAAGGAACGCGAGGATTGAGAATGCGAACCAAAACAGCAGCTGGAAAACGTCAATGTTACGTCAATAGAACGAGAAAATTAGCGCTTGGATATAGGAAAACATAGAAAAAGAACACGCTACAACATGTGAGGCACTCTGCTGTCACAATATAGACCACCCCAAGTGGGAAACATCCAAGGATCAAAGGAAGCAGAGTCCTCGGGGGAGACGTGAAGTTTGTGCCCTCTCGTCCCGCCGGTCTCGGCACTCGAGCTTCCACCAGGACATTCCACTTGTCGCCTGGACGACAAACAAATTTGTTTTTGTCCCGATTTCCGGTGCTCACTGGTGGCCGGGCCTGCGTCACGGATACTGTAATTTACGAGACAGGCGGCGATAGAACGACAAGTGGCGCGTCGGGCTTGGTGTTTGAGATTCCTATATATTTTCCCCATCCACTGGCAGCTCGAACCAGATCTGGAAGAGGAGAATCAGGAGATGGGATGGCACCGGTCCCATGGTCCCATCACAGGTCGAGGAGATAATAAGAAACCTCAACTTAGGGCCAACCTTTCTGCCTTACATCTCAAACGGTAGCTAGTTAGGGTTTACCCCGGGCTAATAAGTAAGTCGCTGCAGGCCTGTGAGCGGCGCCGACAACGTTGGATACCCGGACCCTCCCGGACCGCCACTGCTTCTCTGACAGAGTTCTGACAGCTTCTGACCCTGACCAAGCTTCTGTTGCATTCACTCAGGCTGGTCTCACTGGATCTTACTCCCAATCACACGTCTCCCTTGTTTTTTATGCTTCATGCTTGGTCCTGGGTATACTATTGCATGTGTATGATCCTTACTTGGATCCTTATGCGGCCATACCCCCTTCATACCCCTCAAGGACTTGAAGACTTTGATCTCCCTCACGCATCAGTCCTAAGGATGCTCCTCTCAAGGTCCATATCCATCCTTTCTCTGTTCTCGTCATATGAACTCGTGCGTGCACACTCCATCGTCCATGCCGCGTGGCCTTAAGTCACATCCGTTGACCGGCACCCGGCCCGGTATCACTATTCCACGTCAGGCACTCGTTTCGCTTCATTGCACCTTGGGTTCCCACACAGGTTACAGCAAGATCCATTGAGATAGGCCCTTCATTTTTGGATTAGGAAGTAGGCTGAGATTAAATGTATGTTCCAGCAGCACATGCCGGATTTTTTTCTCACACAAATTATTTGGGGGAATTAAAAAAAGATAATTATATAATCAGTCCACAATACTAAATGCACCACGGCTACCTTTCCACACGATGATCGCACTCTGGTCAAGCTCAAAATTGTGCTCGGAATATAAGAACTGAATCTATAGAGTACGGGTGTTACAGGTGGCCGCTCAGGAGATGTCAGACTGCATTCTTGAGCACATGTTACCAGGAAGAACACCATCAAAGTGCTCTACGGAAGACCCCGCTTCATGAACACCTCGTTCGCGACGTGATCTCTAAATACGCTCAACACAATCTAAACAAAAAAGCGCGTATATTAGTCAATCATCTGCTGCTTTGTGTTGGGGTCACGACTCACCGACGACTGAGCCACAGCGCGCATGCGTTCCGTCCAGCTCACCTTCTCATCCACCACGTGCACCGTGACGCCCATCCTAGCAAGACCCGCGAGCACGTCCAGCAGCGTCGCATGGTCCGCAGCGTGCAGCCGCTTGCCCTCAAGGCCGTCCTGCCGGGCGAGGTATGTGACAATGCATGTCCCCACGGCTGTGTCTTCCTCGGGCCCACCAAAGTACCAGGCAAGCGTGTGCCGCACGGGGTTGAACCAGTCCTCCGCGGCCTCCAGCGCTGCGAACATCAGCGCCCACGCTGGCACGTCTCGAGGGAGTCCTGCACGACGCGTGGCACCGCAGTTGGCGATGACAAGGTGAGCAGGAGCTGTACGCCGATGCGACAAAGTCATCGAAGTCGCTGCATAGAGGTCGGTGTCGTGGCGTCGCGGCGTCCGCGTCTATATCGTGGCGCCGTGCTGGTGTTGGGGTATCGCGATGTCGCATCGGTGTCGTGATGTCACAGCGCCGTGTCGGTGTCGTGGAGTCTCAGCACTGGGGTGGTGCCATGGAGTCGCAGCGCTGTGTTAACGTCGTGATGTTGTGGCATTGCGTCGGTGTCGTGATGTTGTTACGAACTCGGACTATCTCTTATCTTTCCTCTGATGTGTTGTCTCATGTTCGCGTGTACTTTTACCCATGACCCGCTTCTCCTCCTTCTTCGGCTTCTATCTCGCACCCACCACCTGACCATTACGATGGCCGATTTTACGACTTTTAGAGTCCGCAGACGCCATCTGACTTCCGCGTACCTCCGCGGAATTCGCTTGTTCTACTTACAGCTTTCCCTTTCACCTTACCCGATTAGCTCGCTAGGGCCCGTACCCTAGGATCGCACCATGTGTTTGTAGCATACAAACACCCTGTACTAGTATATAAGTCACGCCCTACCTAGCTTGTACGGTAGACTTGACTTCTTGTGTAATACCACATCGTCTTTGCCTCACGATCCCCGTTTGACTCGCCCTTGCGCTTGAGTCTCCATTTCTGCTCGCCCTTATGCTTGAGCCCTGTCTTCCGCTATTACCCCAGTGTCCCTGGGAGACCTAGTGGTACTTGTTCATCACCGAACTGAGTCCTAACCGACTCACGCCTTTCCGATCCCGTTGACTCACGAAGTACACGTCGTACTTAACGCCCCTGTGGTGGCGTTACATTAAGTCAAGTCTCTCACAGTGGCGACATCTAGTCGCAGCCAGTCTCGGTTTCAGGCCGAATACATTGAACGATACAGTACCGACGAACTCTCTGACAGAATCAAAGGAGCTGTAGTCTGGGCAGAGCACGACGGAGTTGAAGGATACTTCCTTTTCCATCCCAACACACAGAAATACTGACAGGTCCACTACCTTGACGATCTCCGTCAGTGGGCATACATCGATTACTCGTTAAAACAAGGAAGCTGGTACACCATCAGCATCGTATCCCCCGCACTCGGAGTAGGGCCCATCAAACCCCATACAGCTACAGGTATCGACATCGACGCCCCAGACCCCGACTCCCCCAGTGTACCTGTTCCCACGACAAACCTACCCGCAACCGCATTCCCATCATACGCGATGTCTCAAAATCCGCAGGCCTCGGCCAGTACAACACTCACCAGCGGAAGCACAGGAGGAGGACCCTTGGGACCCTCTGGCACAGGAGGAACAGCCCCGATACCACCTAGCGGGGGAGCCCTGGCTGGCGGTGGCGGTGGCGGTGGCAGTGGCGGTGGCGGCGGTGGTGCTGCAGCACCCGGAGGAGCTGCCCCAATAGTCGCACCTGGAGGCCACGGGAGATTGGGAGGAAACCCACCCCCGGAATTCACGGGAGTGAGGGACAAGAGCAAAGCCTTCCTGCTCGCGTTCGACCTCTACATTGGAATGAATCCAGACATCGACCAGCTTCGAATCCCCTCTTCACGCGCCATGACCCTCCTCTCTTACATCAGAGGACCCCTGGTCGACGACTGGGTAGCAGAGCAAGTGCGATGGCTCAACGAACAGGTAGCGAATGGGGTGGACCGAGGGAACATGGTCCTATGGAATACCGTCCGGGACAGATTTGTAGCCGCTTACTTCGACACGGCGGAACGTACCAATGCCCGCAAATCACTTCAGACCCTCACCATGAAAGGGGAAGACATCAACACGTATATCGCCACATTCGAAAACCTTGTTATCAAGGCCGGGTATAACCCCGATGAAGCCACGACCCTTGATATTTTCCAAGACGGACTACCTAATCAGTTAGTCATTAACGCTATCCGCTTCCAGCACCCCGTCAATTGGGAGCAGTGGAAGGCGGCCGCACGACTTCAGCAGGCTGAATACCTTGTTTTGAAGGATCACCTGGGCAAAAACAAACCATCGCGCAGTCGAAAGGGTGGACACAGCCGAGAGCAGTGGGTCCAAGCCCTCAACAGAACGCGCGACCCGAACGCCATGGATGTTGGACACGCCAGAGCCTCCGTGGCCCTTACCGACACCGACAAAGCCCAACTTCAGGAGGGACGATGTTTTAGATGCCGTGCTCAAGGGCACATCTCGCGTAACTGCCCACAAAAAGGCGTGCGCGTGGCTACAACCAGCACTGCCCTGGCGCTACCCACCACTCCCTCACGAGCTGCGATCCCCCCTTCCCCGACTACAAACGTACCAACTCCCACCATCAGTACTGTCGCCATATCAGCTAATCACGTCCTTTTGAATGAGGAGCAGGCAGACGTACAGATCGCAGTGATGAAGGCACAATCACAAGAGGTGCGCGACCTCATGGTCGAAAAACTATTCAGAAGAGAGGATTTTCTCGACGCTTGAACCCGGCGGCCTGGGCTAGAGCTTTAAATTTAAACGTGTACACTAGCAGATACCGATCTATGCGAATCCCAGTTCTGTTTAAATCTGCACACGCAACAGCTGAACGACAAGTCCTTATCGACTTGGGAGCCACAGACAATTTCATATGCTCCACACTTCTCAAACGACTCCAGATTGGGACAAGGGACGTCACCCACCCTATCCGCATCTGGAACATAGACAGCACCCATAACCAGGACGGCGCCATCACTCAGTACACGGACCTCACCGTAAAGACAGGAAAAGAGGAAAGGACACTTCGCTTCCTAGTCATGAACCTGGGAAGGGACGAAGTCATCCTAGGATACCCTTGGTTCACGGCTTTTGAGCCGCAGATCAAGTGGGGAGACGCAACGTTGAACAAAGAGTTTCAACCGGTTGTGGTCTCGAGCCTTCACTTGTCAGACGAAGCCACGCCTATGGAAGCATCCATTCGGGCGTTGGAGACGTATGAACTTGACGAGGAAGCGTGGGAGCAACTTGTGGACGACGAGTGTAAGCCCCAGATCGCATTTTTGCGAAAGACGACGACGGCGTCGGAGTTAGCACAACAAGAAGCAGCAAAAAAGGAACAGCGCACGTTCGAAGAGATGGTCCCAGAAGAATATCATCGCCACCGTAAAATATTTGACGAAGAAGCATCCCATCGCTTTCCCCCATCGCGCATTTGGGATCATGCTATTGACCTGTTGCCTAATGCCCCTGCCACACTCGATTGCAAAGTCTATCCCCTCGCTCAGAACGAACAAGAGGCACTTACGATGTTCCTCACGGAACAATTAGAAAAGGGGTACATATGCCCATCAAAATCACCCTATGCATCGCCGTTCTTCTTTATCAAGAAAAAGGATGGCAGACTACGCCCCGTACAAGACTATCGGCGGTTGAACGAGATCACCGTTCGAAACCACTACCCCCTCCCCCTCATCCCCGAACTAGTAGATTGAATCCGCGGAGTGCGCCTATATTCGAAGCTTGACATCAAGTGGGGCTACAACAATGTACGGATCAACGAGGGAGACGAGTGGAAGGCCGCGTTTAAGACTAACCAGGGGCTCTACGAACCCCTAGTTATGTATTTCGGCCTCACGAATTCGCCCTCAATGTTCCAAGAAATGATGGACACCATCTTTCGACCCCTTGTCCTCACCAATGAGGTGATCGTCTACATGGATGACATCCTAATAGCAACCGCCATCGATTACCCGCACCACCGCGCCGTGCTTCACGAGGTTCTCCGTTTATGTGAAGAGCACGACCTGTACATCAAACCGGAGAAATGCGAATTTGAGGTCCTCGAAGTGGAGTACTTAGGGCTGATCATAGGCCACGGAAACCTGCGTATGGACCCCGTTAAAGTACGAGGCATCCAGGAGTGGCAAGCCCCGAAGACCCTTCAAGAAGTACGCGCGTTCCTCGGGTTTTGCAACTTTTACCGCCGATTTATCCGAGGATTCTCCTCGCTGGCACGACCACTTCACAACCTCACGCGTAAGGACACGCCATGGCGCTGGGGACAAGACGAGCAGGACGCATTTACAAACATCAAGCGATGTATCAGGCGCGAACCCACACTATTATTCCCCGATCTCTTGAAACCATTCGAGCTAGAAGTAGACGCCTCGAATGTGGCTATCGGGGCCGTGCTGAATCAATTAGGCCCGGATCAGAAACTACACCCCGTCACGTTTCACTCCGAGTCGCTCAGCTTGGTGGAACATAATTACGACATCTACGACCGAGAACTACTGGCAGTCGTGAAAGTGCTAAGGGCCTGGCGAACATACCTCGTCGGTTCCCCGCACAAAATCATCATTCACACCGACCACGCCAACCTTCAGTACTGGAAGGAACCACGAAAAATCAGTCGCCGAGTGGCACGCGAGTTCTTGGAACTGTCGGAATACGACTTTGTACTAAAGCACGTCTCCGGAGTAAAGAACGGTCGTGCAGACGCCCTATCGAGGCGAGCGGACTACACGGTCGACGAGGAGGACAACAACAACGTAACTGTCCTCCCCACTGAACGATTCATCCGTGCCACAGAAATGTCAATGCACGACATGGACATCTGGACCCAAATCTCGCAAAACCTCGATGAGAAGGACGTACTACGCTGGATTGAGCCCCATAACCTGAAGAAGGTAGGGGGGCTATGGTGGAAGGGCGACGCCTTGGTTGTCGTGGGTGACAACGATCTTAAACAGGGGGTAATCACCTTTTTCCACGATACCCCTGCCATGGGTCACCCCGGAATCACAAACACTTTCGAACTCCTTCGCCGCGACTACTGGTGGCCCAACATGTGTAAGGACGTAGAAGACTATGTCAAAGGTTGCGCAACATGTCAAGCCAACAAAATTAACACACACCGACAAAAACCACATCTCTTCCCCATCACCACAGACCCAGACGCCGAGCCATTCGAAGTCGTAGCCATGGACTTCATCACGAAACTCCCACTATCCGGCGGGTATGACTCCATCCTGACGATCACAGACCACGACTGCTCGAAAGCAGCCATCTTTATCCCCTGTCACGAGTCAATAACCGCGGAAGGAGTGGCGTGACTCTATCTGCGTCATGTGTACCCGCATTACGGCATCCCCCGGAAGATTATCACGGACCGAGACCCCCGATTTACCTCCGCCTTCATGAAAAACCTCTGTAAGGTCCTCAGCATCTGTCAAAATATCTCCTCCGCCTACCACCCACAGACAGATGGACAGTCAGAACGCACAAACCAGTGGCTGGAGCAATATTTACGACATTGGAGTAACGTACAGCAGGACAATTGGGCCGAGGCACTACCAGTCGCGCAATTCGCGCATAACACCTGGCCAAACGCGACCACGAAAGAATCCCCCTTTTCCCTTATCATGGGCTGGGAACCACGCACCATGTGGACACCAAAGCCTACGACATCCCCATCCGTCAAACAGCATCTAGAAGAAATGGTCATCAGACGGCAACACGCGCAGGACTGTATTAAGCACGCGCAAGACTTGATGATGAAGCGAGAGAAGACGCGTTTCGTTCCATATCAGGAAGGAGCCCAGGTCTGGCTAGAAGGGACGAATCTGCGAACCTTCTACCCAACCACCAAACTCGGTCCGAAGCGCCACGGACCTTTCCGTATTAAGAAGGTCTTATCGGACGTCTCTTACGAGTTAGAACTCCCCACCACATGGAAGATTCACCCCGTGTTCCATGCCAACCTCCTCACTCCATATAAGGAGACGGAACTACACAGCGCAAACTTCACATGCCCTCCACCTGACCTTGTCGATGGAGAAGAAGAATTCAAAGTGGAGCGCATCCTGCAGTCGAGACTGCATGGAAGAGGGCGCAAGCTGCAATTCCTAGTCCAATGGAAGGGGTTTCCCATAAGCGACAGCTTGTGGGAGCCACTCGAAAATGTACGACACGCCTCAGAACTTATCGCCGACTTCTATCACCTAAATCCTACCGCCGATGGGGCTGGACGAAAGATATAAATGACACCCCTTCGACGCCCATTACCGCCTGTCCCCATCTCTATCATGTCTACTACTCCCATTGTCTCCACCATCCCCGCTCGCCGCCCAGTCGAGGTTATCCTCGAAAATCTCACAGTACCATCACAGGACCTAGGTGTCCCGTCTGAAGTAGACGGTCGTACGCCGCACTCTGTGTGCCCTAGCTCGCCCCCACTCCCAGTCCTTGCTCTCACTGTGGCGGCACTCTCAAAGCTAGAGGAACCGCTCACCCCCCTCTCTCCGTCCGCGTCACCTAAACCTGAACCCCATACACTCTCCCTTCCATCCCCGAAAGTTGACACGCCCGTCAAAGTGCATGACGCCCCAACCCCGTACTCCCTTACGCCACCTCCCCCTCTCGAAACTCCAGCAGTCCCAGCCGCCCACGTCCCCGTCCCCCCATTCCCAGCAGGAATGGGCCATGTTTTTACACCCCGACCTCAGACATGCCAAGTCGAGCTGGATCCCAGGCTCGCCCTGCTTGACGACGAAGAAGAAGAAGAGGAGGATGCTACTGACCCGGGCCTCCCCTTCTTCGCCAACGACCCTGCCTCCCCTTTCTTCTTCCCGCTATTAATCGGCAACCCAGGCTATCCACAGACCACTGCCAAATATATCTATTACCGGCGGAACTACCAGGAGGTCATTGGTACGATGGGCAAAGGGGAGCCCTGCTACGTCTCACAAGTCTACCTGATTGCAGTTCACGGGGAGCAGCTGCCCCAACACGTCACCGACAACCAAATCAACATGTTCCACCCCCATGACCCTCGCGCGATGGTCCTGGATGAGGTGCTCGCAGAGTTGCGAGCCCCACGAGTCCACGCGGATATCTCTCGACTGCGAGAGTGTCTCACGCGTCGAGACGCGATTATTACGCGCCGCGCGGATGTCAGACGGTTGGAAGTGGAGCTCACTCAGGACGAGTTCCATCTTGATACGGATATGTTGAGTGTACGAAAGTGCCTCCAGTACTCGCGTGTCATCCCCCTCATTACCGACAAATACGCCGACCTCCACGCAAAACCGGTGCACCCACGAACGTCGCCGGAGCCCACTCCCCTGCTGCCTCGCGCTGGAGGACCATGCGAGATGCCGCGCCTTCAAGGAGAAGGACGTCAGCGGCAGCGCAAGTGTTTCCAGTGCAAGTCGACTGAGCATCTTGTGGCTCAATGCCCGGACCAAAGGGAGCGCGAGCCATGTAAGTGGTGCGGTAGCTGTGTCCACAGGTCCAACGCCTGCCTCATCCGCAGGCTGTCCCCCATGTCCCCTTCATATGTCGATCCTGACAGCCGCCCAAGGTGGTGCGGTAAGTGCCTGAGGTACGACGCGAGGCATGACGAGATCAGGTGCCCGTTGTACGAGCGCTGTAGGGAGTGTGGTGAGTCCGGGTGTTACATGTTTTTGCGCCGTCACACTTGCCCCCGTACCCCATCTCCCACACCTCCCAACGTCGCACCTGAGGAGGACTGCTACTATACCAGTGACTAGTTGAAGTCGTGGCGACTTCAAGTCTGACGGGGGGGTAGTGTTACGAACTCGGACTATCTCTTATCTTTCCTCTGATGTGTTGTCTCATGTTCGCGTGTACTTTTACCCATGACCTGCTTCTCCTCCTTCTTCGGCTTCTATCTCGCACCCACCACCTGACCATTACGATGGCCGATTTTACGACTTTTAGAGTCCGCAGACGCCATCTGACTTCCGCGTACCTCCGCGGAATTCGCTTGTTCTACTTACAGCTTTCCCTTTCACCTTACCCGATTAGCTCGCTAGGGCCCGTACCCTAGGATCGCGCCATGTGTTTGTAGCATACAAACACCCTGTACTAGTATATAAGTCACGCCCTACCTAGCTTGTACGGTAGACTTGACTTCTTGTGTAATACCACATCGTCTTTGCCTCACGATCCCCGTTTGACTCGCCCTTGCGCTTGAGTCTCCATTTCTGCTCGCCCTTACACTTGAGCCCTGTCTTCCGCTATTACCCTAGTGTCCCTGGGAGACCTAGTGGTACTTGTTCATCACCGAACTGAGTCCTAACCGACTCACGCCTTTCCGATCCCGTTGACTCACGAAGTACACGTCGTACTTAACGCCCCTGTGGTGGCGTTACAGATGTCACAGCGCCGGGTGAGAATGTGTTTAAAACCTATAAACAAAAAAAAAACCCCATTGTAGTTAGTCACAAGTTAGCTAAAAGGAATACTTAGCTTCTTGAGGGTTTCTGGGCCAAAGCAACACAGTTGACGATGCAATGGCGGTTGTTGATGGTGAGGTTATGGGACGCGGGGATGAGTTTTAAACGACGAAAGGAGTGGTTTGTGAGCGAACGCGGATGACGAGAGAATGCCAGGTGATGAGGAAGGGCAAAAGCGATTACAATTTAGAGGCTCGCATTCGAGCCCTTTTGTACTACTCATACACGTACTATACTATGATCAGTAAACCGACAATTTGTGACGCAAAGGCAGCGTCATTTTGCTATAGTAAGAAAAACCCGAGGCGGACAAGCTTGGTACAGTAAGTGCCACATATACTCATACACGGGAACACAACGCGACACACGCGTATACGATCGCAAATGATACCCGCAGACGATACTCAAACACGAAGACGTACTCAATTCACCAGTTGACACGTTGCAGCCTTGGTTGCAGCACCAGTTGCAGCAGCGCCCGGCGAAACCCGCGAACCCAAGCGCGAGAACCCGTGACACAGGTTAGAGACCGACGCCGTGGCGTGCAAGTCCCACCCGCGACGCTACAGCCCTAGATTACAAGTATTGTAGTACAGTAAAATATACACACAATCGACTGTCTGAGTGAAAAATGTAGTGCACGGGTCGCAAGCCTTATCCGCTTGGACAGGTAGCCTTACCCCTCACTGGCCACGCAGCAAAAAGGGTAACTGTTTTATAACCCCAAATTATGCGAGATAACTACCACCTCATGGATTTCAAATTGTACTTAAATATGAACACCGCCCCTCAATCTTGGAAGTCCGCTGTATGTGTTCCCAAACGAGGAGCCTATCTCATTGGATCTTGCTGTAATCTCACAGGTGGCTTCGGCTACAGTTGAGCGAATTTCGCTCCACCGCGAGGTATCTTGCAGCACCTTTTCCGTCGAATACGCCGTTTTTGCTGTGTCTGCGTTGCTGAATGGGATTGTGGCCCTCTCTTTCTGCAATCTCGGACCCGAGAATGCGCGCCTCCCTGACAGGCCTGAGAGCTCGGATGGTGGTTTTCTCCCTTTCTCTGGTCACTTCTCATGTTGTGACCACTGCAAGACCCTATACCACCCTGCCGCACCATCGTTGCTGTGTTCCCACACTGGCACACGGCCAGGTCTTCATCTATTTGGATATGCTGTGGCGCATTGTCGATACGGGCGCAGGAGACTATAAGAACTTGAACCCCCGCGTTCGTGGTCAAACCACCCCACCCGTCAGGTCTCAATTTACCCGTCTCACCGATGTCTCATAGTATCCAGTCACCTCTGCGCCCCGAACTGGTCGAGCTCTCCAGACTTTCGACTAAAGAATCCACCACTTCCACCGTCACGATCGTTAAGCCGAGCAACGAAGGTAGGTAGGCAGTTATTGAAATGGTTGGACACGGCTACCCACGGGCGTTTCAAAAAAATTTCTCTATCCGTGCTTCTCACCGCCCCGGCGCCCCTGTCCACGCTTCCTTGCGCCTTCCTTTATATCGCTCCTTCCGCATCTTTCGAATGTCTCTACTTGTGACTTAACGTGGTTGCCTTCTTCAATCCAGATCAACTTTCCAGAACCACATCTCGAGGTGGTCAATATGTAACTATCCGCTACATCCCCCTTTTCGTCGCCAGTTGCGATTTATAATACCTCATATCTAGAAACCGTCAGGTCGCGGTGGTGCAGGGAATGCCCGCGAAGCTTCCGATTACAGTCAACGCGCATCTATATTTGATGGTCCGGAGGACTTTTCGTCGACGAAGGGCAGAGAACTTCGTTCTTCATCCCACCCTGAAAAAGTGGATAATTCCACTGGCCCATCGTTGACTTGCGGCTGATGTTCCTTAAATTAGATCATCTCCACTGGACGAGGAGGTTCAGGGAACGTTCACTCTCCATCGCGGGATGTAATCGGTGCTCATTCTAGCGAGTTATTGTCTACAACGGAGGCCGAGCAAGCCAAGTACGAAAGGTTACTCATACGCAAACATGAGGCTGCCCGCGCGGCTAAAATGGTATATCCACCCCGTTGGAATTGTGTCTCCAGACTCACGAACGTGCGTCCATTAAAGCATTCGGTAGGAAGAGGTGGTGTCGGAAACATTGCACTACCACCCCCGCCTAGGTCCTAAAATACCGAGACCTCGACTGTCTCAGTCAGATCATAAAATGAATGCAACTATGATGCCCCAAGGTATCAAAAAAATGAGAGAGCTGCTTCCTGGGAGGAGCTCGTCTCCGAGCTGGACGACGGCTTTGTGAGACTCACCCCCCCGAGGCCGTACTGAATGTATGTTACGGACCAAGAATCGCTGTACTTTTTCACCTTGTTACGGTGTTCTCGACCGTGATGATAATGCACGGCATAAAATGCCAGCATGCGTTGCGTCGCGACTGTGACATGTCGTGAGACCAGAAGGATTGCGCGTATTTTACCCACGACTTTGCTGCATAATACTGGTATCCAGTGAATTACGATAGTAAGAGTCCATGTACTGTAAAAAGCGGGGAAATTCATGTTTACCGTGACAAACCGCCAACAAAGACATCACACAGTTGTTAGTTATCTCTAAATTTGTCGCGCTTACCAGTGACGCCTCGCAGTCGTTCAACGAGATATTCAAGGGTTACGAGGAACGCATCGGCAAGAAGCTCGACTTAACCTACCGCTCACCCAACTCGCTGCGCGCAAAGCTCGTGGAAAACCCGCAGGGACTTCGACGCATACCTCCACCCAAGCCTCCACCTCAACTGGACAACGGATGGGCTGAACGGCACACCCAACAATGGTCTCTACCCAGATTGGAACCCCACGAAGGTTCTCGACATCACTGCGCCAAGGAAGTGAACGATTGTGGTGGAAGATGAGGCAACTTAGTATTTGTCTTGTATTGCATGTACGAGCTAGATAAGAAAAATCAAAGAACAGTGCCCATGTTTGATATCAAACCATCCACATAGGCACCTGCTCAATGGAAGGGGTGTTCGCTCTTCGTACGTTGCACCGATGGCTCGTCTTGTACATGCGCTTAGTTCGCCGCTGTTGTGTGTCGTTGTCACGCCTGTCGACGACGCACATGCCACGTGTGAGTTTGCCAGTTCTAAACGCCCAATTCTGTTAACACCCACGCGAGATACGGTGCGAGATACTGGCGTTTCCGCATATATTGCCTGCAACATTGAAACGTAATTAAAAAAGAATTATACTGCTTGTTATAGTAAGTTATATATGCGTCACAGAAAGGGTACGTTGGATCGCGTAGATCACCAGTGCAAGTCCGATTCCGGTCAGAGATACAAGCAGTTTGGGAGGGGGGATTAAACGTGGATGGGAACAGCGTTTGCAGCATACCGGTGCTTGCTGTTCTCCGCTTCGGCTTTCGGGGCATTCACGCGCTCCTCGTCGAGCCACTGCTCACAGAGCTTAAACATGTTCCGGTCGGGGAACACCTCCGTTATATCGCACACAAAGCCCTCGGTGGACAAGGTGTACCGCCGCCAAAGGGTGTCCTTGCCGTCTTCGACCTTGACACCACAGTCTAGGAGCGCAAACCGAGGCGGTGTTTGCATCTGGCGGAACATCTGCCCGATAGCGAACTTCTCGTCTAGGAAGAGTCGTTCGGGGAGAGGTGCGGTGATGGTTACGTCGCTTGTCGCGATGCAAGCGGTCTTCCCGCCGCAGAGAAGATGCACCTCGCGACGCTGGGTTATGGGCTCCTCCGGCGAGGCGGTGTGTGTATAAGGTGAGGTATGTTCGTAAATAGTTTTAATGTTGATGGTGTGAGAAAAGAAGGCACTGCGTCATATCATTTAAGCTTAGAACCGGTCATGACCATAAAGGAGGCAGAGGAAAAGACCCACCTAAGCAAGCGTTGAAGTTCACCGCGGGCCGAAAGCATGATGCGTTCAAGGCCAGTCAATTCGGCGGGCCACGAAAACTATGGCAAACATTTATGACCTTCAACGGAGAGCGAAGTACCAGCAAGGCGTACCTCCACGCTGGTAGCGTTAGACTTGAAAGAGTCGATGATGGCCATGTGTGTTTAGAAAAGTGAGGTGAATAGCAAAAAAAATAGAAGTGTGTGTGTTGACGTTGTATAGGAGAAGAGAGGTTGCGAGAGAGGTTGGTGAGGGACTAGGGGTCAACCCTTCGAGCTTATATACCCGCAGTCCATGTCGGATCTCCTTAAATGTTTGATTAAGAAACTGCCTGCTGGTTCGTAACATGTAACTCCATACATGCGTTGCATCTGCAAGAGATTGCCGAGTACTCGGTGTGCCAGGAGATTCAAATGGGGCCAACGTGAGAGATAGTGAGCTCAGAGCTGAGAACGTCTGATCTCAGCGAAACATAGCACCGGAGCTTGTACTGTAGATCACAGGGTTGAGCAAGGATTATGACACAAGTCAGCCTGGCACGTTGCAGGTTTGAGGAAAGTCCGTGGGTAAAAAAAAAGCTTAGATAAGCCTCCGTGAAACATAGGAAAATATTTTATTTTACTACGGTGACAGCTGTAACAGAATAATAATAAAAATTTAATTAAAAAAAACTAAAGCACAAGCGCGTACGGTACTACCAAGGGTAAGTTACAGTATACGCTTGAGCAAGCTACCCATAGTACGTCTCCAAGGTCCACACCGTGCTACGCCTCCCGTCAGGGGGCTTATCGTTCGGGGTCGTCTATCCAGGCCAGCGTGTAGCATTATTCGATCGACCCTCCAACATGCTATCCTTGATGCCTTGCTTGATGCCGTCCACGCAGGGTCGTGAAACCCCCACACTCCAACGTAAGCGCTCCACAACTTGAAACCGTACCGCACCTGAAGCTACACACACTCTGCCTGCGACGGCGCCCCCCCTCGTTCATATCACAGTGTTGATCACAGCACATAGTGCTTGAGTGCGGTGGGGAATGCCTTACGTGAAGACTAAATTTGCACTGCAGGTAGAATAAAATGTAGGTCCTGCGAGAGGCGGAGTGCTCGAACGAGATTGCAGTGGCGGTTTTCAAAGCCGTAGAAGAGGCAGACGAAGTGTCGACAAAAAGAACGCAGACCAAGATGCCTTCACGGGCACGTAGCCCGGCGTGCAGACCAGACCAGATCATCACTTAGCATAATCCACTCCTGCATACGCTTCAACGCGGCACGGTGCCAGGCCTACATTCCATTCATACCCAACAACTCCACTTGCTTCTCCCGCGTCATTGGCCTGGGAAGGAAGGACGCCAAACGCTTGCTGAACTTCGTACTGGAGAGCCACGCGCTCACCTACCGTGTTGGAAGAGGTTCCCCTGGAACCCGACTGAGGAGGTGGGAAAACCCCCCACACGAGTCCAGCGGAGTCATACACGGAAATCTTCAATTGGCGTCTGACGCCCAGCCCTACCTTCCCGCACGATTGCGAACTCTCGGGGCCAATTGCTTAAGATGTCCCACCCATGTTTTCTCCGCGCTCAGTTCTGGTAACGAGGACACCCCCTATTAGGTACAATCCGAGTCTTTGTAAATGTAGCAGGCTACGTCCAGTCTAAGCCTCGGGCTTGCACCCCGGGATATAAACAGTTCAAAAGAAAAGAAAAGAGTGCGTGGGCGAGTTGAGGGAAACGCCTTTAGCTGGGAAAATATTGGCATTGCCTGGTTTGCCTCGTGTAGGTGGCAGCCGCCGGCAGTGGCAGGTGACCAGGGTGCTTAGCGCTAGACGGTCTAGACCTGACATGGCGCAATAAACGCACACTGTTCGAAACGAAACTAATCATTCAGCGGGTTTCAATTTGAAGCCGGAGAGCGGCGAGAGCGACGGTGTATCCCCGCCGTCCAGTAACTCCGGTTCCCACCTCAACGAATCGTGAGCTAGCGAAGAATGACTACCCTGTCCCAACACCACTTGTATATGTATGGGCTTCACGTCTATATACGCAAGATGACGGAGGAAAGAGGTCAATCGAGGTCTGAATATCATACAACAGCAGTCGACGTGCGATGCTGTTCCCGCGCTTCTACATTGACCACGTCTTGCAAGTAGCTATATAAGTGGCCCTCAGTCAACTCGTTTAAAGATCCTTATCAAAGGGATCGACTTCTTCCTGAACCTACTGTATGTACAATCAAGAAACATAAAAAAAGGGACTGTATGTGCCCGCTGGTGTGTGTAAAAGGGAAAGCAAATATCAATTAAGCACGGCGCTCGCTATCCAGGCTGCCGTGTGGAAAAATATCGTCCTCACTTATCTGTTCTACTTAGCATGGGTCACCCATTCCACCGCGGGCTTGTCGTCCTCCATATCAAGACCGGACTTGGCATCCGGCATCGACACGCTGTCGTCGTCCCGCTCAATCGCGTGCGCCTCGAAGCGCTCGACGAAACGCTCTACGTGGAGTTCCTCCGACGCCGGCTGCGTGCGCACCAGGCGGCCCATCGGCAGCGCCGTCGTGGAGGACGTTTCGGCGCCGTGACCGCCGTCCGTGCGCGTGACGACCTGGGTCTGCCGCCGGAAGCGAATTTCGCCCGTCGTCTCATCGCGTGATGTTTCCCAAAAGTCGAGTCTGTGTGTATGAGAGAGCACTCGCCGTCAGGGATACCACCCATGAAAAATGGAAGGGTCCGTACACGTTGCCCGCTTGTCTGTCTGAAAGAGAGCGGTACATACGCGTCGCGCCTATTGACCTGTTTGACACGTTGTGCCATAAGGTTGGGTCAGTGACGGATGAAGGGAAGATTACGCCGTGATAAGCGCTAACTTACGTGCAAATGACTGTTGAGAAGGTCAAGGTGGGACCACTAGTCAGAATGGGGAAATATTGCAACGACGGAAATGGTGGATACCTGACGGGATTATGAACATCTATGCCATGCAGCGAATGGACGCATCAGCGGCACGGTTCTCTGAAGATAAAGATAACGGTTGCGACGTACAACATTCATGGCCTCTTCAAAGACGGACGATGTCAGTTAATCTTCGACAAGTGTAAAAGTAACCGCACCATTCAGGTTCAGAATGAGGAAAACCTAGATAAGGATTTAACGCTGAAGCTGGACTTGGTATACTTGTTGTATTTCTTACCACTGGCACAGTTTGCACCGCCGCTGCGAGAAAGAGCCAAAGGAGGCCCTAATATGAACATATCCGAACAGATTAGTTCAGCTCCTAGGCAGCGTGGTTTCCACGTGAGACTGGATCCCGCACCTCTCGGTACATAATTTTGAAGGCACGGCGGCCGGGATTGTGGTTGTAGATACCACTAGCCATGAGTACAATGAGGATGACCTCTGTCCCCAAGAGCAGGATGTTATTCAAGAGCGTCCTGTGGCTGCCTTGCCACGAGCACGATTGGGACAAAGTCACCCACTGGGACTGAGCCTGCGATTTGACATGAGTGCATCTGCTGGCATTACGTTGCAGTGGTAGATACCTCTGCGACACCTGTGGGCCACGGAACGAAACGAGTCAGATAAGCGGACTGGGACACGCGACGGTACGCACAACGAATCCAAACTCCGAGGTTGGTCAGTATGATTGCGACGGAGAAGAGGGTGATAGGCAAGGAGCGTTGCCACACTGCGACGCTGAAGTCCAAGATAAACATCCACGCCGACGAATGTACATGCGAACGGACCTGCGGAGGGCATATAAACTCAACGCGAGTGAGGTCGCCGCATAACCGAACACCTGTGCTGTCGTTACGACGAAAGAGAAACCAGGACTCCAGGAAAACATACAAGAACAAAGATAAGCCATAGCTGGGGGGTGGTTAGAGAAAAAGTGATGCGAGAAGTAGGTAGCTGAAACGTACCTTGCAATTTATTTGACCCGTCACGTTAAGCCCAACGAGGTCCGACAGCACCTGAGCTATGGTAGCCATCCGACAACCAATGTAAAGCTATTCGACGATTAATCGGATGTAATGTAGGACCTGGAGATACGCACAGCAGCGGTCCATCGCCACTGACGCCGACGGCGGAGTAAACTCCACTCGAAGCTAAGGTTGCAAATAAACTCCCAACTGAGAGAAGTTGTATAAGATGTCTGCAAGGACGGAAACGAAGTAGGACGCACATATAAATACCATCTATAACGTGGATGAGCTTGACGAAAGCGCCTGCGTTTTTTGCGAAAAAGAATTAATTAGTGAAAACAAGGACATAAAAGGAAAAATGGGGAGACTCGTACCGAACTCGTTGATAATCGTGACGGGATTTTGCCAGTCGACCATTGTTGATTACAAGCAAAGGCCCATACAATGGGGGAGAAAGGGCGGAAGGGAGGGACGAAGGAAGGCAACCGCGTTATTATTGAACAGGTGACTGTTATATGGACGACGAGTTGTCTTCTTCTTTTACGCTTGACAGGCTCAGGAGCGGATAAGCTGGGCCACTTTACCCCCTGCGGACAATTCGCTTAGCTGAGCGCTCAGTCGCGATGGTATATTATATTAAAAATTCGTGTCGTCCTCCTCTCTTCTCCGCGGATCATGAATAACCACGATTAATGGCACTTATGAGACCCAAAAGGCGAGGAGTACAGCATAGTCGTGTGGGCGACTGTCATGGCGAGGACTGGAGTACTCTGGTTGGTTATCATGTCGGTTATTTCCGTACGACGGCGGGACGACGGCGTCTGGTGCCGCATTTTGTCAGCTCTCCGTAGTCTCTCCGTCGTGTAAATCCCGCTTGACGACCACAGCTGGCTTCGGGTCGTACTACTGTAAGCAGGGGAATAGATTCAGACTCGTCGGTAATCAGACAACATGATGTCGTTCAAGTTTAAGAGACACAGCAATGACCTTTTGTCGCTCGACATCGACGAGCGGGCTGTACTTTCTTCCCACCGGCATACAACTGCAATTGACCGATTACTATGACAATTTCTGGCCCTGAGGAATTTAAAAAAGTAAAAACCAATTTTCCGCCCTGTCGGCCACCGCTTCCGAAGTCGCAGCCGATGCAGATCGCCCTGCGCTCGTCTCGCCTCACGCACGCAGATATCTCATCAAGAGTTCATTTTATCATCTCAGACTCACTTCCTAGTCCGCGGAGCATATAGTAGATGGTTACATAGACGACATGGGAAAGTCACAAGTCGGTCGCAAACAAAAGTGCCACGTCCCCAGTCGCTGAGTAACCTAACTCAGGGTCATCACACGGGAGCGCACGGTGACTTCTTTACTGTGTATTTAGTTTGGTGCTACATAGGGTTCAATACATTACAGTACTGTGTGCCCCAACGACCTGAATAAATAAACAAACGGGGGTCCACCACCGCCTTACAGCACCAGGTCAGGGTCGATCTTCGTCATGCGCGCTTCGGTTTCGGCGCTCTCTAGCCTAATCTCACACTCCCCAAACCGCTCCACATAGAGTTCATTTGGTTGCCGCCCTGGTGGGACCGCCCGCGGCGCGCATCGTGGGGCATTCCTGTCGCCATCGTGCCCCAGGCGCGCGACAAGGAGCGACGCCCGCCGAAATCGGATTTCCCCCGTCTCTTCGTTGCGCGAGCTCTCGAGATATTCGAGCCTGTCATCAGCAAGAACGAGCGATGAGACTCTACGGGGGGAGAGGGGAAGTGGGTACGTACATGTCCCCAGCATGACGGTCAAAGATTTTGCGGTACATACGCGTTGCACCGATTCCGCTATGTCATTTTAAAGTCGGTAAGTGTGGGTAGGGACGAGGCCACGCCACTCACGCGCAGATGACTACAGTAGAGGAAGAGCAAGCAGAGTTCGTTATAGACATGACTCCTTCAAAATGTCAACTTACTAGCAGGTGTTTGGAACATCTATCGCGGGATTCAGTTCAGAAGCTGTCGGGGGAAAGAGACATGGGCGCTTACAAGGTTCATGACATCTACAAATATGGTAGTACAGTAGTAGCGTAAGTTGCTGGGTAACGTCTCAGAAAGGCAGGCAAAGGCAACCTACCGTTAAGATCCAATGATATAAAGATCTAGTGATGGAAGTGTCAGGCTCGCGTTACGGTACTACCAATCAGGTCCTCACCACAGGGAGCAACTGTATCAAAGTCGCAATCGCGAGCCAAAATAAACCCTAAGAATGACATGAGAAACATGAGGAATCGAAACCAGGGCGAAAAACGCGCACCTCATGATACATGGTAATCATAATGTGCCTTCCGGAGTTTCGTTGGTAGACACCACTGAGAATGACAATAAAGAAGACGACATCCGTGGCGAGCATCGATGCGTTGTTCGGTAGCCCGCGGTAGGTATTCGTGACGATGCACGTGCGAGTCTCCTCGTTCCAATGTGAAGCAGGCTGGAACAATGTCATGTTGAGACAAAAGACATACTCTTGTGGAACAAGAAATGACTAGACACGCACCCTGACTGTCACTAAGGGACGGGGCGGGCAAGCGGTCATTATGTAAGAATGGGGAACGATGCCCGAACAAACTCACATCGCATCCAGAGGACGACGTTGGTGATGAGGCACCCGACGACAAATAGTATAAGCCAGTCATTCCGTTTCCAAACGGCGACGCTAGTGGGTCGTGTCATCGCCGGAGCGGGAGAGTTTCTCACGTTGCCAGGCTCACCTGCGCAGTGCGTAGAGTGCCATGGCCAAGGTTGTTGAAGTGTTCGCGAATATCTGGAAGGCTTTCGTGAGCCACGCTAAAACACCTAGCGAATGGAGCGACTGACCCGCACAAAGATGAGCCATGTCTGTGAGAGTGGTTGTCAACGCGCGTGAGCACCCCCAATCTATAAGAAAAGATATGATCCAGACACACCCTGCAGCTGATCTCGCTCGTAAAGTTGAAGCCCGTCATTTGCGATACCGCTGCCGCCAACGTGGTCACGCGACATGCGATGTACAGCTGCTCGGCAGTCAGTCATCAGCGCCGCGGGACTTCCGAATGAGGGCCTCACCGCAACGGTCCAATTCCATTTCCGCCGCCCTCGTAGGAAGCTCCATTCAAAGTTCAACGCGCTGAAAAACTCCCATCTGGACGCGGGTTCAGTTGAGCCAGGAGGCGAAATTGGTGCAAGACCTCTCACATATACACCCCGGACGTGAAGTGAACGACCTTCAGCAGGGCCTCTGAGCATCCAAAGTAAGTGTGGGTCTGCGTCATAGGGTGTCATGGGCAATATGAGCGGTGACCTGCCTAGTTGGTCCAAGACGGTATCTAAACCTCTCCAGTCTACCATGGGCTCAACTGCGGAGGACGCAAGGCACCATGCAATGTGTCGATGAAGGCCTCAAAGGGAGGATGCAGGGCAGAAGGAAGGGAGAAGGGAAGACGAAAACGCCGAGAGATACACTTGTATAGGTTGTCCCACTCGTTCTCCGACAACAGCAGCGGTGTAGTTGGTGTCATTGGGTCTACGACCCCGGCCCTTCCGACCGATGTAGGGTCGTGGTGGAGTGTACGCCGCGAGGCCATTTTTCCCGTGAGATCACTGACTCAGAGAAGCTTGAAACACTACACGGAGAGTAGAACTGGCATACAGTCTGGGCTGCTCAAGAGGACAAGGCTCTGATATTCCGGCCATGGCCGACATCTTGTCACGTGGTTCAACGCGGACTCCAGGCCGTGATTGCCACATGCACGGTCGCGAAGATCATGACGTACACACGCGCAGCCGCGCTGTGTGCGCGTACGCGTCGCTCCTGCACTCGTAATGCGCGGGTGAAAATCGCGCGCTGCAGGGACGTGCGGCGTGTGGAGGGGCGCCACGGCTTGCTGTACCGTATTACCGTGTGCACCACGCGGGCGAGTGAGGTCCCCAAGGGGATGGCGCCGGTGCCAGTGCCAAATGCTGTGACTAACCCTTGGACTAACCTACCAGTAACACGGATATTGGGACCGGTCGTGCCACGAACCGGGAGGAGGCGACTGTGCCATCTGTAGATCTCTCTATGGTATGGTGCTCATGGTCGCTCATTCGCATATGGACATGGTAAAGTCATATGCATGTGTTGTATTCTCCTGTAGCAATACGAATGCGAATGGGTGTGCGATCTAGGATTACTTTCGACGGATTGATTTATTCTTAGTATTCTTCCGAATTTCTTCGACGTTCTGTTCCCGACCAGAGTACAGTACAACCATAGAAGTCACTACCGGCGCCGGCACAAATGAACAGACTTTAACCAGATAGGATCCGCAAACAAGTCAAAAACGTCTTTTGAGTTATGTGGATCTCGTAAGCTCGTTAAAGGTTATACGGTAGCCGTTGAATCAAGCTGTGAGAGCGTCGACTATTTCGTCTCTTCAGGACTAGGACACAGAAACGAGTGACCGACGGGGAGTTTAAGAGACACGCATAAAGGCAGACTAGGCTGCGTGAGCACTAGGTGAAGGCACAAGGAGGAATCGCATGCGCGTACGGGGCGACAAGTACGTCGCAAGTTGGGTACTTCGGTCTCAAGTGGATCCCGATGTTGCGGTGCCGTAAAAAGACGCGAATTAAGATTCACATTGTTTATCAAGAACACTCAGTCACGCTCAGTAAGGTGACCAGTACTGCAAGAAATCTGACAAAAACAATATACGGCAATTGACTCGGATGGGAGAATACGGGCATGCTGGCAATCGAAGAAACGGACGAGTGTCAAGTTACGAACAATGAGAGTCCTTACTGGCAAGAATCAGTTCCGCTGCCCGCTCCGCGATGATGAAGATGATTGCTTGAGGGTGCGCCGCCGGGACGTATGGCTAAAAAGAAAAGGCCGTTACGTGGGGTCCCAATCAACGAAGAATACGTACCAAAACGCTCCCGTCGACGATCCGAAGGCCAATTGTCTTCTTCACGCTGAAATCGGGGTTGACAACACCATGCTTGGAGCCCTTCCGAGACATGTAGGCGGTGCTCGACGGGTGGAATACGTTGCTGGACTGGCTCCGCACATAAGCCTCGATCTCGGCATCCGTCTTGGCATCAGCAAGAGCGCCAAATGGTCCGATCACATAGTCCTTGAATGCTGGCGCAGCGACGAACCGGAGCGCTGCCTTGACCGCTTCGCGCATAGTGAAGATATCGAAATCCGAGTTGAGCAGCGCCGGATCGATGGTAGGTGGGTCGAAGGGGTTCGTAGAAGCAAGCGTGATTGACCCGCCTGCGCCATTTTGCGTTAAGAAGCGCCGATATCAAGTAACACGACTCACGAGAGGTAGGCGTTAACACGATGGTGCCGATCGACATAAAGTGACCCGTGGCAGGCGGTGGCTGAACAGCTGAAAAGAACTGGTTCTGAGGGCGCAAGTTCAACGACATTCTACAAGGGAAAGCTTCCGGGTGATGCTTACGACGGTGAGTAATTCAATATGTGGTGCTTGTGGTCCGGAAGACGGATCTCTGACTTGCTTGAAGATCGGGGAGTGTTTCGGTAATCTTAACCAGCCTATGTTACCCCCAACAGATGCGGCAAACGGACCAGTGCGGGACGCTTCCCACTGTGCTAGACCATCTTGGAACAGCGTCTGGTCTCGGCCAATGTCGTCACCGGTGGAGTTAGAATTAACCGAGAACGGATTCAGAAGCAGGACGTGGTCTTGCATGTTCTTGCCCACGTCGGGGAGGTCGACGATGGTCGGAATGTTGAACCGACTGAGCTCTGCGCTGTCACCGATTCCAGATAACAACAGTAACTGCGGCGTGTTGACTGCACCGGCAGCGATTATAACCTCCTTCGTAGCAATACGAGAGAAGTGCGGGCCTGGCAGCGGCGTGTCAGACATTCGTGAGAAGAGCGGAGGTCACCGTACCAGAGGCGGACTGGGCGATTTCGACGCCGCGGAAAATGGGAAGACCACCATGGGTGCCAGTTTGGACCACCTTTGTCGCCAGTGTGTTAACCAAAACATCCAAGTTCGGCCTACAAAGCACAGGTATGAGGTATGAGGCAGTGGAACTGCTCCTCTGACCATCGCCGATTGAGTACTGGGTCCAACCTTACAAACGTTTGCGTTACATCCGTAGAATTTATGTGGGCTAAACAGAACATACCAAATCCTAATGGGTTCCCAGAGTTCATATCCTTGTTGTAAGGAAACTCGGCGAGCTGCGACGTCGCCTTGAAGATCCGAGAGTCGAGAGGGGTCGGGTCATGAAGACTGATCTTGACGGGGCCATCCGAACCGTGGATCGATGGATCGATCTGCCCCGTCGTGTCGCGACCATCCGGGGGAGGAACTAAGGTTTCCACCTGGTGACCACAGTCAGACGGCGGCGGCGAAGTGCCAGAGAGGGGGATAGAATACCCCAGTCAAGAATCTCCGAAGAGATTTCCACGACCATCCGCGGTCACCAGTTTCATGGGCTAGTCGATCGAAGTCGCTCGCTGGTCCACGTGTCCAAACCATATAATCTAAGGAATGTTAAGTCTGTAGTTATGGCGGCCAATGGTGACCCAACGTACTGACAGAAGACGATCCACCGAGAGTGCGTCCGCGAGGATACCCGATGGACCGACCTCCCAAACCAGTCTGAGGGACAGTGGTCTCGTTATAAGAGACATCAGCCGGTACAAGTCTCGTGCAAAGGTACGGAGTGGGGATATTAGTGTTGACCGTATCGCTGGAGTATATGAGCCCCGACTGGCAGAGGAGCGTAGAAATAAAAATGACAAAAATCGACGAACCTTGGTCCGACTTCGATTAGGAGTACACGATTGTTCGGATTTGCGCTCAACCTATTTACCAAGACACTACCCCCCGGGCCCGCTAGAAAAGTGTCAGAGAGCGCAAGAAGTCCATGGATGCTCGGACGCACATCCCACGACTATATATGTGTAAGGGGAATTGGGCAGCAACGAAGGGTCGGTATAGACCACGGCAAAAACGGATTTCAAAAAGAGAAGAGAGATGAGGGGAAAGCGCATGGCGGAAACCACAGACGGAAGGAAGTCTGCAGGATCCGGATCGTTGAGAGTATGGCTTTATGTAGCCCGCTATTTAGTAGGGTGGAGGCCTTCTCGGGACACCAGGGCACTAGAATGAACTCGTAATCCCAAGAGCATACAACGCCGCCGAGAAACGCTCAACCTGGCAGCGACCCGAGAAAGAAGAACCGATTATAGTCGAAAATGTCGTAATACATACTAATGAGTTACAGCCATTTTGATGCCAGGGCTCTTGACAACAGCTGCCACTCATGATGCATTAAGTTGTATGGTGGACCTTCCCTCTGGTGCTGTAATTACTCACGTGTTTTTGTGTAACACGAACGGTGTCGGAGGGCACACGTGATTAAGAACCCTTGCAGATCAAATAGATCATCGTTCTTCCATCGTCGAATCGAACAAGGAATCGAATCGGAAGGAGTCTGGTATGGAAGCAAAACTTGAAAGGATGGATCCAAAAAAAACCCCAGAAGTCCTTAGAAATGAATATATTCGGGTAGCAACTGAAAACCAAACAAACTGAAAGGTGAACATGTCACGTCAGAGATCGCTTGGATCCATGCGAATCTCCATTTGTCAGTTGGGTGTAAATGCAGACCTACTACTTTTTTCGTTTCAACCCTTGTGCAACCTCAATCAAGACCCCAATACAAGATGACCTCTTGCCTCTGAGTACTGAGTACTGAGCCTTCATGCGTGTTTGTCACGACAGAATCCAATCACCCCAGGTCCACATCGTGCGAACTTTCAACTTGGTGGTAGCCGACGCGGTGATGTATGCAGTGCTGTCGCTATGCAGTACAGTGATACTTGTCACTGTGCACCAACTGAAGTTACCGACGAAGAACTGCTCTTGACTCTTCTGCATGTCTTCTAGCAGGCCGAACAATTTCTGCCTCGGTATACAGCAACTGCCATAGATGTCATGTCATGACTACGCTGGGCAGACAGGAACAAACCTATCTGACCTTACCTTCTGTCGACACCCGTCGGTCTCCTGTCAATTCGTGACGGCATCACGTTCCTATAATCTTTCCGGTTCGGCAATGAGTAACTTAGCAAGAAGAGCCTGGTACTTGAAGCTTGAAGCTTGGCCCAGCACATTGCCGCGTGCTGATGGGTCTGAGTTTGTCCGACATTGTAAAAATTGACGAGAGTTCCAGTGTCATTCTGACACCCTCCGCATTGCATCGACCAATCCGGCGAAGACCGCAAAGGTTATATCAGGCGACGAAAAACTTTTACACCTTCCCCTTCCGTGTGTGATATCTGGCCATGTCGCTGTTGAAGGTGCCTTTTCCTGGGAAGACACCAATGTCGGTATACTGCCATAGCTTGTAACAGCTACATAGCTTTCAGAAAATGGGACCTCCAGCCCGCAGGAACGGTGCCGATGGTGCTTGCTAAGTGGACGATCTACTAGAACAGGTTGGTGGTACTGAATGAGGCGCTGTGCAAGCCGTCAACCAGCTCGATGTGGATCACTGAAGGAGTGAACAAGACTGGAGAGCGACTCTATAAATTAATGTACAGAGGAACAACACGCCAGGGAATAGTCAATTTGTGAGCCGCGGTTAAACGTGGGGCCGAGTCCAGGGAAGAGCGAGGAAGTGGTGATTAACCGGTCGTCGCTGAGTGGTATGTGCAGGAAAAGCCCTTGACCCACCTATCTGTACGCGGGTGAAATTGTGGGAACCGGCTTGAAGGGAAAAAAACTCACGGTGGTAAGAATAAGTGAACTTCGTGATCCCATTGCGAGACCACTGGCGGCCATCCTGAGTCCGCCTCTGTGGGAATAGAAGAAACTGGCCCTGCGTCCCCCGCGCACAGTATGATACCGTTATTGGTCGCGCGAAAAATACTAGCTCCGGCTGAAGTAGGGGTCGGTGAACGTCGCCGTCGCGTGATTCGCGTCAACGTCAAGGCGGTGGGTGTTATGCCTCACATGGAGGGAAGGGTTTGCTCCCTGCGGCGCTCCGTCTCCTTGACGTGACTTGCGAACTGGATCGTGTCCCAGACTCCCAGTCAACGCAAGATGGTGCCTTCGACTCCCACAGGGTCCGCGCGGTTGACGAGTGTCGGCTCATTCTCGCTCCCGCGTGCGCCGGAGATACTGAGAGACAGGGACAGAGAAGAGGCGGTATGCTTGAAAAATGCCGTACTCGATAGCCGCCCCGAAATTCATGTGAGATCTAAAGCCCAGAGCAATGTATTATACTTCGTCGATAGAATCGATAGAATCACCTACAATATACTAAGAACCTGTTCGGGAACCGGATTCCTTGCCGGATTCTCAAAGAATCTGACGAGAATCCTTCAACGTGTGACATTACATAAGACACATGGCGTGCAAGGCTTGACTGTATGACCCGACCTCCGACTTCCAGTCGGCGACTGTCCAACACTGGTGCAAGCTCAGTGTTCTCGTCAATGGGTGATCAGTACTTCAGTATGCGCTCGACCCGTTAATATTATATGATGGTCACCCGAAGGGGATGAGCAAGGGGATGAACGTCCGCGGTAGGGAGCTCTACCCCTATTCGATAAGCCTGGCGTGGTCTTTACATATTATGTAAGCTACTTCACGTGCGATCACGATACCGGAATAAACCGAAAACCCATACTCAGCCGGTTAGTGCCGACTGGTATTCCTACGTGCGCGACTGCTTCCGACAACTTGCGACCACCCGGCTCAGCAGGGCTCCGTGTAGCCCACCTTTTCCGTTCCAAACCTAGCCACACTCGCGCGCGGCCTCCCCTCAACAGTCACTGACTCACTGATACGTCCGCAATCGCCACGGACCCGCATACGACATCTCATGCCCGGGCACAAGGAAGAACCGCGTGCGTGTACGGGGCGACAAGTACGTCGCAAGTTGGTGTCATCAGGATCCCGATGTCGCGTGGTGCTGCGAATTAAGATTCACACTGTTTATCAAGAACACACTTTTTTTTTTTTTTTGAATCCATTTTTGTGCACCTGAGGGTAGAATACCCTATGTAGCACTACACTTTTAGTAAACTACGCGTCCGATATCAAGAACACTCAGTCACGCTCAGTAAGGTGACCGGTACTGCAAGAAATATGACAAAAACAACACGTGGCAATTGATTCGGATGGGAAATACGGGCATGCTGGCGATTGAAGAAACGGACGAGTGTCAAGTTACGAACAATGAGAGTCCTTACTGGCAAGGATCAGTTCCGCTGCTCGCTCCGCGATGATGAAAATGATTGCTTGAGGGTGCGCCGCCGGGACGTATGGCTAAATAAAGCCGCATTAGGCCGTTATGTGGGGTCCCAATCAACGAATAATACGTACCAAAACGCTCCCGTCGACGATCCGAAGGCCAATTGTCTTCTTCACGCTAAAATCTGGGTCGACAACACCACGCTTGGAGCCCTTCCGGGACATGTAGGCGGTGCACGCTGGGTGGAATACGTTGCTGGACTGGCTCCGCACATAAGCCTCGATCTCGGCATCCGTCTTGGCATCAGCAAGAGCGCCGAATGGTCCGATCACATAGTCCTTGAATGCTGGCGCCGCGACGAACCGAAGCGCTGCCTTTACCGCTTCGCGCATAGTGAAGATATCGAAATCCGAGTTGAGGAGCGCCGGATCGATGTTAGGTGAGTCAAAGGGGTTCGCAGAAGCAAGGGTGATTGACCCGCCTGCGCCATTCTGCGTTAAGCAGCGCTGTTATCAAGTAACACGACTCACGAGAGGTAGGCGTTAACAAGATGGTGCCGATTGACATAAAGTGACCCGTGGCAGGCGGTGGCTGAACAGCTGAAAAGAACTGGTTCTGAGGGCGCAAATTCAACGACATTCTACAAGGGAAAGCTCCGGGTGAGGCTTACGACGGTGAGTAATTCAATATGTGGTGCATGTGGTCCGGAAGACGGATCTCTGACTTGCTTGAAGATCGGGGAGTGTTTCGGTAATCTTAACCAGCCTATGTTACCCCCAACAGATGCGGCAAACGGACCAGTGCGGGATGCTTCCCACTGTGCTAGACCATCTTGGAACAGCGTCTGGTCTCGGCCAATGTCGTCACCGGTGGAGTTAGAATCAACCGAAAATGGATTCAGAAGCAGGACGTGGTCTTGCATGTTCTTGCCCACGTCGGGGAGGTCGACGATCGTCGGAATGTTGAACCGACTGAGCTCTGCGCTGTCACCGATTCCTGATAACAACAGTAACTGCGGCGTGTTGACTGCACCAGCAGCGATTATAACCTCCTTCGTAGCAATGCGAGAGAAGTGCGGGCCTGGCGGCGGCGTGTCAGATATTCGTGAGAAGAGCGAAGGTCACCGTACCAGAGGCGGACTGAGCGATTTCGACGCCGCGGAAAATGGGAAGACCACCATGGGTGCCAGTTTGGACTACCTTTGTCGCCAGTGTGTTAACCAATACATCCAAGTTCGGCCTACAAAGCACAGGTATGAGGTATGAGGCAGTGGAACTGCTCCTCTGACCATCGCCGATTGAGAACTGGGTCCAACCTTACAAACGTTTGCGTTACATCCGTAGAATTTATGTGGGCTAAACAGAACATACCGAATCCTAATGGGTTCCCAGAGTTCATATCCTTGTTGTAAGGAAACTCGGCGAGCTGCGACGTCGCCTTGAAGATCCGAGAGTCGAGAGGGGTCGGGTCATGAAGACTGATCTTGACGGGGCCATCCGAACCGTGGATCGATGGATCGATCTCCCCCGTCGTGTCGCGACCATCCGGGGGAGGAACTAATGTTTCCACCTGGTGACCACAGTCAGACTGCGGCGGCGAAGTGCCAGAGAGGGGGGATAGTATACCCCAGTCAAGAATCTCCGAAGAGATTTCCACGACCATCCGCGGTCACCAGTTTCATGGGCTAGTCGATCGAAGTCGCTCGCTGGCCCACGGGTCCAAACCATATAATCTGAGGAATACTAAGTCTGTAGTTATGGCGGCCAATGGTGACCCAACGTACTGACAGAAGACGATCCACCGAGAGTGCGTCCGCGAGGATACCCAATGGACCGCCCACCAAAACCAGTCTGAGGGACAGTGGTCTCATTATAAGAGACATCAGCCGGTACAAGTGTCGTGCAAAGGTACGGAACGCGAATATTCGGATTGACCGTATCACTGTGGTATATGAGCCCTGATTGGCAGACGAGTGTAGAAATAAAAAATGACAAAAATCGACGAACCTTGGTCCGGCTTCGATTAGGAGTACACGATTGTTCGGATTCGCGCTCAACCTATTTACCAAGACACTACCCCCCGGGCCCGCTAGAAAAGTGTCAAAGAGAGCTAGAGGTCCATGGATGCTCGGACGCACATCCCACGACTATATATGTGTAAGGGGAATTGGGCAGCAACGAAGGGTCAGTATAGACCACGGCAAAAACGGATTTCAAAAAGAGAAGAGAGATGAGGGGAAAGCGCATGGCGGAAACCACAGACGGAAGGAAGTCTGCAGGATCAGGACCGTTGAGAATATGGCTTTATGTAGCCAGCTATTCAGGTAGGGGTCTTCTCCGGACACCGGGGCGCCGTCTGCTAGAATGAACTCGTAATCCCCAAGAGCGTACAACCCCACCCAGAAACGCTCAACCCGGCCGCGACCCAAGATAGAAGAACTGATTGTAGTCGAAATTGTCGTAATGCATAATGAGTTACAGCCATTTGATGCTAGGGCTCCTTGATGGTTTGAAAACAGCTGCAATTCATGATGCATGATGCCTTACGGCTTATGACAATTTCGTTGTATGATGTCAAGAATCAGGTACGGAACTTAATTCGATGGTCGGTGCAATCACTCACGTGTTTCTGCGTAACGCGAGGCGCAGAAGTTAGAATATAAAGGGTGTATAGAGAACGGGCGAAAGGGCGAAGCGCTTCGCGATCGAAATTGAGTTCCTGCGAGGTTGCGACGGGTGGGTGGGACCCCCCGGAGCGACCCGATGAGCGCCCTTGCGGCTCAGCAGACCTCATCGTCGATTCCTTCAGGATATAGGGCGTGGCGGGCGGGCGAAATGAAATAATTCCGATTGGAAATGGGGAGGAGAGGTAGCGGCACGAAAGAGGAAACTGAGCACGTGCCGCCCTATCGCTCGCTCGCTCAGACACTCTAGGCTCCCCTCATTTATAAAAGAGGCCTGTAGGACAAAAGAGTAAGTTGGGTGTTTGAGAGCACACGTGATTGGGAGCCTCCTGATCATCGAGCAGATCACCACATCATCGGTCATTCCTTGCGAAGCATCTTCCATCGAATCGAATCGGGGAGGAGTCTGGCATCATGATGGAAGCATGGAAGCTTGAAAGCTTGAAAGCCCAGAAGTCCTCATGGAAATGAATATACTTGGGTAACAAATCAGTAAACAAACTGAAAGGTGAACATGTCACGTCAGTCCATCGCTAATGGATGCGAATCTCTATTTGTCAGTTTGGTGTAAATGCAGAATGGTTCTGAACGAAGGTGGCGGCCCGTACTGGGGCCTGATCTCCCTCCCACTGGAAAAATGAACTGTCCCCAGTGCCCTTCAGCTCTGAGACTGCTTGATGGGGATCTGATATGCCGTGACGATAGGTGCAGAACCCGTTGACGCACATAAGCTGGTATAGCATAGTTAGAACAACTTCGTGGCTGACTTGAAGTTTGATCAAGGATATCATATGATGTTTTCGTGCCAGTGGCACTGCTTTCCTGCTGATTTTACACCCCCCGCCTAATACTAATGTACTGGCACTTGTTCGTTGCAATCCTTGGTGCAACCTCAATCAAGACCCCAATACAAGATGACCTCTTGCCTCTGACTCTTCACGCGCGTGTTTATCACAATCGCCCCAGATCCAGCCGACGCGTTGATATATATGCAGTACAGCAACACATATTTGTCACTAAGCACCAACTGAAGTTACCGACGAAGAGCTGCTCTTGACTCTTCTGCATGTCCTCCAGTAGGCCACACAATTTCTGCGGCGGTATCGCAACTGCTATACATGGCATGCCAGTGTCATGACTACGCTGGGACAGGAACAAGCCGATCTGGCTTACCATCTGCGACGACACCGCCGGTTTCCTGTCAATTCGTGACGGCGGCGTCACGCTTCCTATAATCTTCGGTGTAACTTAGCAAGAAGAGCCTGATTCAAGAGCCTGATTCCTGAAGCTTGGCCCAGCACATTGCCGCATGCTGATAGGTCCGAGTTTGTCCGACATCGCAAAAGTTGATGAGAGGATTTTCGAGGACATTCGCCTTGCTTTGTCATTTCTAGCACTATTTTTTTATTTGTCTACGGGAGGACAGGTCTTTCCAGATTTATTTACATACCTTGCTTACACATCTCGGGTACAGCCGTGCAAAGAAGTATCTGGACCGCCAGATTGTGTGTGTGGGTGACTTCCCATAGGGTATCATGACACCCTCCACATTGCATCGACCAATCTGGCCAAGACGACCGGCGAAGACCGCAAAGGTTATGTCAGGCAACGAAAAACTTTTTACACTTTCCCCTTCCGTGTGTGATACCTGGCCATGTCGCCGTTGAAGGTGCCTTGTCCTGGGGGGACACCAGTTAACATACTGCCATAACTTGGCGGAGCTGTAGACATCATTAACAGCTACATAGCTCTCAGGAAATGGGACCTCCAGCCTGCGGGAAGGGTGCCAATGGTGCTAGCTAAGTTGGCGATCTACTAGAGCAGATTGGTCGTACTGAATGAGGCGCTGTGCAAGCCGTCAATCGGCTCGCTGTAACTTGATGTGGATCACCGAAGGAGTGAACGAGAGCATATGAGACGAGAGCGACTCTGTGAATTAATGTACAGAAGAACAACACGCCAGGGTACGTAGTCAATTTGTGAGCTGCGGTTAAAACGTGGGGGCGAGTCCAGGGAAAAGCAACGAAGTGGTGATAACCCGGTCGTCGCCGAGTGGTATGTGCAGGAAAAACGCTTGACCCACCTATCTGTACGCGGGTGAGATTGTGGGAACCGCTTGAAGGGAGAAGACTCTTCAGAAAAGTTCTGGGTGATGTCACAGTGGCAAGAATAAATTCGTGATCCCATCGTGAAACTATCCGCCTCTGTGGGAATGGAAGACATTGCGTCCCCTCGCGCACAGTATGGGTCGAGATGCCGAAGGACAGGGACAGAGAAGAGTTGGCATGCTTGAAAAATGCTGTACTCGATAACCGCCCCGAAGTTCATGCAAGATCCAAGGCCCCAGAGCAATGTACTGTACTTCATGTGGTCACGGCGATAGAATGTTAGTATACAGCGGAATGCGTAGTTCGGACCGGTTCGGGTCCGAACAGGCCGGGAGGTGCCTTCATCCATGCTTCCATACCTCGTTGAAGGGCTATCATATTCTTTCACCAATGCAACAAGACTGGAACAATCGTGATGCTCCTCCACTGTCCAGTATTGTCAATATGCGCCTCCGCTGGCATTAGTATATTCCATCAGATTTGTAACCAACATGTGCCCTGAGTTCTACAGCCCACTGGGCAAGTTCTGAAGCCCAATGTGGCCGCAGGGCAAAATGGGTCCCCCGACAAGGTCATCTTTCACAGTGCTTTGGTCAGCTGGCTCAAAACCGCACACGTTATTCTTCCTCTCCGCACGAACCACAGGTATCAACTTCGGGTCTAAACGCAAAGTCCAAGCCACGGCGGATCCGGTTTGCGAGGAAAAGCACCGCACTGCACAGGTCGTGCTGCAGCGCCTCTTGGAGCTTGCAAAGAGTGGCCTGTCTGAGGTGGAGCGGGGCACGAGCAGTGCCTTAGAGCATTGTCTGTAAGCGGGCGAAGCGTCACGTAACCCACCCTCCCTTGCGTGTCGCCACCTGTCTGCCCATTTTTCCAACCGGTCTAGGAAACCATAAATACATCCTCATTGTTGCATGTTCTTGCCCACGTCGGGGAGTTTACAATCGTCCGAATGTTGAACCGACTAAGCCACACGCTGTCACCGATTCCTGACGGCCTCAGTAACTGCGGGGCGTTGATTGCGCCGGCGGCGATTTGAAGCATTACGAGAAAAGAGTGAGCCTGGCGGGGTCATGTGAAAACATTGTGAGAACAGCAGAGGTCTCCATACCAGATGCGGACTGGGCGGATTGGAAGCCGCGGAAAATGGGTAGACAACTCTGGGTGTCGTGGTCACCTGGGTGTCAATTAAGATATCTAAGTTCGACGTGAGGTATGAGACCGAGGCACTGATTCTCTGACCGCCACCGATTGAGAACTGGACCCAACCTTGCAAACGTTTGCATTACATCCGTAGCATTTACGTGGGCTAAACAGAACTTGCCAATTCCTAGTGGGTTCCCAGAGTTTATGTCCCCGTTGAAAGGAAACTCGGCGAGCTGCGTCGTCGTGTTGAAGACCCGAGAGTCAAGAGCGGTCGTGTCTTGAACACTGATACTGACAGAACCATTCGAACCGTGGATCGATGGATTGACCCCCCCCCCCGGTCGTGTTGTGACCATTCAGAGAAACTAGCGTTTCCACCTGAGGACCGTTATGTATTCCGCCGTTTAGTGGCATTTCGCGGCAACTGGGTGGGTCCAGTCTGCTACAGTAGAATAAATCGGAATTCCGAATCCTAAGGGCAGATAATCTCACGTTAAAAGACGAGCCCGGTAGCACTAAACCAGACCACACGAGCAGAGGTAGAAGGACCGGCTATGGCAAGATTGAGGCACATAGGGCCATCTAGAAGCATTCTACGAATGCTGCTGGGTCGATCCACTGGCAGGGATCAATGGTGCCTGTCCCAGGTCCCAGGTAGTTCACCTCCGAGTTGTCGTGGAATCAAGGGACCGGCGTGGAGAAATAGCTTTCTGTGTAAGTTACCTACCGCAGTGGTTGAGATGGTGGCCGCTGACGGTGCTAATAAATCGATGCATGCCAGTCTTGATTGCCAGTGCAACACCTGGCCCGGGCATATCCGCGTGACGGTCGGCAGAAGTCACGTGCCAGTGGCGCCATCGGACAGGATACCTCACTTTTCTACACTGGAACCGGGAATTGATCTGTAAGCAAAAATTCTTAGAATAAAACCCAAATAAGACTCAAAGTATTTATTTGTAAATTTATGTGACAATATATTTAAAGTTTATGGATCACATGACAGCTGCAACAGGCGCATTTTGGGGCATGTGATTTACAAACTTCAAATCTTTCCCTAATATATTGTCACACATAAATATTTTGAGTCTTAATTAAGTCATATTTCAAGATTATTTGCTTAAAGATCAATTCCCGGTTCCAGTGCTATTGTCGCACTTTATGTCCATGTATAATTCATGAGAAAGTCACATTATTACCTTCACAAAAACATCAGAGTGCAGTGAACTACACAGCATTTTTTTTTCTCACACAGACAGCAATAACTTGCTATAATGAACGTCAAGTCGGCCCTTGACTACCTCAACGAAGTCGTACGTCCCTGGGAAAGGATACAGTCGATTTGAGTGCTGTCCATAGACGGTTTTTGACCGACCATTTCCCCACGACAGACGGGATCGACCCCTCTCATTTCAGAGGGTCTCGGGAGCTCAGTGAGGCTCATCCCTTGCGTTGCCCAGCGCGCCGCACTCGCGCGCGGCCTTAGCAACTCAAACTCTACGCGTTCCCGACCCAGGTAGCCACCTCTACGAAGTTTCGCACTGCGCTGAAGTGTGCGCGACCGTTTCTGATCACTTGCGACCACCCAACCCGCAGGCTCCATGTAGCCTCTCCCGACCTTGCCGCACTCGCGCGCGGCTTTCACCCTTCGACAAGGACGCGTCCGCGATTGCCGCAGACCTACATACGAAAGCTCGCGCTCCGCAGAGACCTGCGCGACGCCTTGCGACGCTTCACACCCCCAAATCCTGCTCATCTAAGATGCGTTCCCCAGCGATCAGGGACGATTTAGGATATCACCGCCCATCGTAAGACCTCGTCAGGTGTGAGAACGCTCAGGTACTGATTGGCGGTACCGAAATATTTTTTGGACAATGGGTACTTTAATGGTGTGAGGAATGCAAGTGCTAGCTGATGCGCTTGAATGACGTCTCACGAGTTCACACACGTGTCCACGGCCAATTCGTAATGCGTGTAATGAGCTGACGGTTGCGTCGATTCATTGCTTGTGCAGCCGCAGCGCAGATGAAACAACTGGCGCACAAACATCGGGTGACTGGTGCAGCAAGGATGTCAGGTGATACAAAATCTTCCCAACGCAGATCATGGGGACATTTAAAATAGAGTTAGTATATTGGGGAGGGCCCACGTTAATAGCGAAATATCGCCATTGTAGTACTAGCCGAGATATGTAGGTTGGTTGAACCGAGCCAAGCCCACTGAATGCCAGTGTGGAAACGTACTGGCAAGGCTCAGGCTCCTTTACAATAGGACGAGCGATTCTAATGACCCAAGTCGCGAGGCCCTGCTAATTTTACACCCTCAGCCTAATACTAATAATACTTGTTCAGTGCAATCCTTGGTGCAACCTCAACTTGAATCAAGACCCCACTACAAGACGACCTCTTGCCTCTGAGTACTTGAGTCCTCGCGCGTGTTTATCACGACGGTATCCAATTGCCCCAAGTCCATGTCCAACTTGGTCTTGAACTTTGTGTAGCCAATGCGTCGGTGTATGCAGTACAGCAATGCATATTTGTCACCAAGCACTAAGCTACCGATGAAGGGCGGCTCTTGATTCTTCCGCATGTCTTCCGGTCGGCCAAACAAATTCTCCGTCGGTACTCTCTACGGCAACGGCATAGGTAACATGTCGTGGCAATGCTGGACAGACAGGAACAAGCCTATATGAGCTTACCTTGTGTCAATTCGCAACGTCCGTCACGTTCCTACAGTTCAGGGATGTATAACTTACCAGGAAGAGTCGCCCCCGCACGTCGATGGGTCGGATACTGGAAAAGTTAGAGAGATCATTCTGACCCCTTCCGCACTGCATTGAAAGTCCCCTGACCAATCCGGCCAAGACCACCGGCGAAGGCTGCAAAGGTTATATCAGGCAACAAGAAACTTCCGCTTTCGGTTACCAGCGTGTGATGAATTAGCGGGTATATGGTACAGGGAAACCCCAGGACTGGAGATGGACGCCATTTAATCTTTGCACGGGCCACAAAAGCATTGAGACACAGTTACGTTTCAATTCGGTCATATGATCGCCGTTGAGATTATCCCTTCTCGGGAGGACACAGAAGTCACCGTGCTGTGGACGTCACCAGCAACTAAAAACCGCATGGCTTCAATTATAACAGGAAATGGAGAAATCAGTACTTCCGGCCTGCAGGAAGAGTACCGATGGTTCTGGCCTAGTGGGTACTAGCAGGTTGGTCGTGCTAAATGAAGCGCTGTTACCGTTACTCGTGTAAGCTACCAACCAGCTCACCGTCACTGAGGGGAGTGGGCGAGAGAACAAGAGACGAGAGCGACTCTATGAATTGATATACAGAGGAGCAATGCGCCATACGTAGTCACTTTGCGAGCCGCGATTTAACGTGGAGTCGGGTCCAGCAAAGGGCAAGGAAGTGGTGATTACCTGGTCGTCGCCGAGCGAAATTTGATCCACGTGACCATCTGGACGACTTACAGCAGCATCCAAAACAGGGGGCCCCTTGCGTACGAATGGACAGTGGCTGACCTCCAAGTTTGACGTGCGGGGTTCATAGTTAAGTATAGTTTGAAATTCTCGGGAAATCTGGGATCTCGCAAATATATAGTTATAAAACAGTTATCCGTGGTATCAAATAGTTATCCTGGGATGCTGGGACGGCACGCAGCAAAGGGCCTGCAAAAGTTAAGGTTACTTGTACTCACTGCCCATTGCGGAAGGCCGTCTCCCTTTTTTTGTCCTTCACCTCTCCCGCCTCCGTCTCCCCTCCCTCATGGTTGGCCGTCACATCTCAGATGAGCTCAAGGATATGGCTATGTCTTTGTCCATCCAGGGTATTCGTGACTCGGATATCCACGAACTCACGGGAATCAGTGTGCGATCCATCAAGCGACTGCGAAGCACACATCGCGAAACCGGTGATTTTTCGCGCAAGCCAATTATCACAGGTCGGCCGCGCATCCTCACTTCGATGGATAGAAAGGTATGTGTTTCTATCTCTCAATTTAGTCGTCGTCTCATTGTGTGTAGTTTCTTTGTGATTGTGTGGGTCGCCGACCCGACCTAGCCCTCACGGAGTTGCAGACGGAACTTCGTGAGGTCTGCAATGTCGAGGCGTCGGTGCAAATGATCGCGCGTTCCCTCCAAAGGGAGGGTTACACTATGAAAATGGTGCGTCTTCTCCGCCTGATTACTGCAGCACCCTCACCATCGACGTTGTAGGTTACACGGGCCGCTCTGGAGAGAAACGAGCAAGATCGACAAGACTTCAAAACCCTCATCACTGGACACTTCCGCCCAGAACAACTTGTGTTTGCCGACGAAAGCCACTTCAACCGACTGACATTGCGGAGGCCATATGCGTGGTCATTACGTGGCGAACGCGCGTGTCGGTCCGAATTTCAATTCCGAGGGGCAAAATACTCCATACTCCCAGCCATCACCCTCAACGGAATAATCCACCTGGAGGTTGTCGAGAACGCTGTCACTGGCGTGGACTTCCAACGATTCGTTCGGGGCCTACTCCCGCTCATGAACGAATGGCCGCTCCCCAACTCCGTGCTCGTCGTCGACAATGCGTCAATTCACAAGGTCGCTGGCATTCGTGAGATGGTCGAGGAACGCGGCGCGCGCCTGCTGTTCCTCCCTGCGTATTCACCCGACTTCAACCCTATTGAACTCGCCTTCTCGACCATCAAGGCATGGCTGCGCGCGAATCGTGATCAAGTAAACCAAGAAATGGAGTCCGATAATGGCACGGTTTATAACGCATTATGGGAGGCGGTTCACTCGGTCACTGCGGAAGATGCGAAGGGTTGGTATGCCCACTGCGGGTACGATGTACGCGCTTGATGTTCTTGTTTTCCATATGTGCACATAAATAGAATTGAATGGTCATCATGTGGGCATGACAGACAAGACTTTCAGGCAAATTATAGTAGTTTTTGGGGGTATCTTGCGCGTTCGCAGCACAGCGTCCTATGTTTCTGGCTGACAAAGCCGGTGACAAATCACACCGTGGTAACACTTTCTACGTCACTCCCTTTGTCCTCAAGCTCGTCCTCCTCGATCTCATCCTCATCGACCTCGATCTCGCCCTCCTCGGAAACCTCATCAACCTCACCTGGAATGGTAAGCCATACCTCTATATCTTCATCTGCTATGGCCTGGCATTTGACCCCATCGTCGCGCTGCACAGGGTCTTGAACTGTTGGGGCAGCGACTTCGGCGGTAGATGGCGGTTCACGAGTGCCAGTGTCCATTAAACCGAGAGGCTCGAAGAACCTGTCTCGTATAAACTGATGGACGTGGCGGGCGTTTTCTGTACCGAGGCCAAAACTGGAGAGGAGAGACTCGTCCAGTCCGAAGAGTTGGATCGCGTCGTTGTACCCAAAGTTGTTCAAGTCGGTGTGGCTATCGAGGTACGTCAAGTTTGGCACCGGTTCCTCGATGTCCATGAGGGTAAGTATTTCGTAGACCAACGGGACTCGCCCTTGGACAACACAATCCGCTAGCAGGTCCAGGGAAGTGTAGGCCGACCTCTCCTCCGTGGGAGCGGATGCTGGCGCCTCGGTACATACAGCGACATCGCTGACTCGAATAGCGTGCATGGGACCCGAGCATGACCTCTGTTGAGAAACCTGGGCTCCCGACACGACGTAGGAGCTCTGCAACGCCCCCACACCCGACGTAGGTGTGATATTGAGGGCGATGTGGACCTCGGGTGCCGCGTGAGCGCCCTTTGGTTTCTTTGCAGGTGGGCGATCGTATGTCTTTATATTCGGTCGCAAGTGCTTCACAGCTTTTCCGATCTCCTAGATATCAGTAAGTCTTTGTTCGTCGTGCCTCTGTTTTTTGTTTTGCTTACAATGAGTTTCGCCCAATACGTCATCTCCCTGTGCTCGATCGGAACGTGCCCTCCCTCTACGCCCGCTCTTGCTGGCTCGATCCAGCAATACGTACGCAACCCGGAGGACTGGGTGTGCTCATGGCACAGCAGATAGCTCTGCAAGCTGAGGAGGTGGTCGTCTTGGCACTGCGCTTCCGGTGTAGCCCCCGGGGGTATGTCGTCGTCGCGGGATCACTTCTCCTTCCCCTTCCCCCTCCCGCGTGCCTTCGGTCGATTCAAAGTGCTCTGCGTTCCCCAAAACAAGTAAGCACGTCTTTCATTTGTCGAGAGTGCCCAGGACTTACCACATCCTTAATCTCCATCACCACCGCACGTGTCCGTGCCACGAGTGCCTTTTCTTGCACATTGACGACGGCTACTCTCCAGTCTGATGGGCAGGTGAGAGACACCCAGGCCCGATTCCCTCCGCTAAGACGATACCCCAGACGCACGTCTTCGTGAGCGTTGAACCGTTCCAACACCTCGGCCTCGAACTCCGGCCATTTCATGTCGGTCTGTGCAGAAAATGTCTGCCTCACCTGGTCCCTATCGACTTCAACGCGAAACCGCCAGACTTCAAGACATTAGCGGTAAGCATCTCATCGACTGAATGCGACATACCTCCCTTGCTGACTTCCTTATTCGGATAGCTCCTCTTTTGCTGGACTGTCGCCCTGTCCTCGCGCATACCTGTCACCGTATGTGCATCTCTCCTGGCTGCGCCAATGCCTTGCACAATGGCAGCGCGGTCCTGAGCCTGGGCCCTCGCATCTGGCTCCATGGCTACTGGATGCGGGACGGGGTTTGGCAACTGGCCAAAGGGCCCGTAGTGTCCATAACCCCACGGCTGAAGCTGCGCATTGCCAACCCCGGGATAGGCGGCAAGGTGAGGAGGGGGTGGAGGGTAACCTAGTGGCGCACCATAGGGCTGCACACCGTAAGGTTGCGTGCCATAGGGCTGCACGCCGTAAGGTTGCGTGCCATAGGGCTGCACGCCATAAGGTTGCCCATAGGGCCGCACGCCGTAAGGTTGCGCACCATAGGGTTGCGCGTAGACGGGCGGTGCGTTCGCATTCAGACCGGGGTTGCCATGATACTGACCATTGTCACGCGGAACAGGATGGTATGCACCAACCTGCCAGGGCTGGAATGGCGGCGGCGGCGGAACAAAATGGTGCTGCTGCACCGCTGGTGGTGGTGCTGGCAGCGGTGGCGGCGTTGGGCTCGGAGCTGGACCAGCACCAGGTGCATTCGCAAGTTGTTGAGGAATTTGAGACATGAAGGCTGTGAAAATTACGAGCGCTGCGGATGACACTAAATGGTGTCAAGACCAAATGGGTGTCAAGATCACTACTTATACTCCAGGTGTAGTGGACCACTTTTCTCCCAGCGCTCTCTGACGGCTGACTGGTACCCACAGCCGTTCATTTGCGCGTATTGTGGTTGCCAAAATACGGGATTTGTCAACCTTTTCGATCTCATTGGCAATGCCAGCAGCTAGCCATACGCGCCTAGCCATACGTGCAAGCCAATGTGCGTGCGCCAGCAAGCCCACGGAACGTTGTACAACAGCGCCCTCTCTGACGTCGGTACTTGTAACTACCCTTTCAATATACTACATGACTCTCCTCCTTTCCCGTCGGAAAAATCAGTATTTTTTTGAACTAGAGAGATTCAGCGTGGCGATTGCACACTTGAGCTCGACTTGGTGTCGAAATTCATCTACTGATTTGTAAGTTTAACTTTTTAATTACAACATATTTTTATTTTATTTTATTTTTAATTACTACAAATAATTTTTCGTGAGAGAAAACTTCGGCATGGTTAACAGGACACCTTTCAGACTCAGCCTGGACGCCTAATGTGGCCAAAAAGGGCCCCCTGTTTTGGATGTCGCTGTAAAGAAAAGCTCCAAGGAAAATGCTAGGCTCGTGACCAGCCTGTATATGATAATCGATATACAGGCTGGGACAGCTGGGTTTTAATTCCTATAGCGTTGGTTTTCCCACGATTTTGACCTGCCCTGAAGCGGATTAGGTCGCGTCTGGTTTGGCGCGTCGCTCGGTCTGTGGTGGGCATATATGCGTTTCTCCTCTAATCTTTGGGACAGTACCTAAATACCATGCGAATAATAACCATTATAAGCTGGAATCAGACTAACTTCCGCTGCTGGACAATCGGATGAATATCACGATTAAATTTGAGGTTTCTCACATTCCTGAAGCGCTCGATTAACACAAGTCACATGTGCTCGAGATTGCCACTGTGGACTGCGTAAAGTATGCTAAAAGTCCCTGATGACGCCTTTGCGGGTCCCGATGATCCACACTAATAACCTCAACCGTCCCTGATCGCTAGGGAACGCGTCCAAGGTGTGCAGGAATTGGGAGGTGTGAAGCAGCACAAGGTGTCGCACAGGCATCTGCTGGGCACGAACTGTCGTATGTGGGTTAGTAAAGATCACGGACGCGTCTGTATAGAAGGGCTAAGGCCGCGTGCGAGTGCAGCGAGGTCGGGAGATGCTACACTGAGCCTGAGGGGTCGGGTGGTCGCAAGTGATCGGAGGCGGTCGCGCACGCGTCGGCGCAGCACAAAACTTCGTATAGGTGGCTGTCGGAGTCGAGAAAACGTCGGGTTAGAATCGCTAAGGCTGCGGGCGAGTGCGGCGTGCTGGGGAACACAAGGAATGAGCTCCACTGAGCTCAAAAGTCCGAAATCTGAGGGGAGAAATCTGCTATTAGAAGTCTGAGGTGTGAAGTTGTAATTACATGGGCTATATACTAGGGAATGTAGGCCAGGGAATGGGGTGTATTAGATAAACAGGGGAATGGTAAAATGCGGAGGGGGGGGAGAGTAGTCCGGAATGAGTGGGAAGCCAAGCATGCACAGAGAGTGGGAATGCGGCGAGGTGGTATTGACAATAAAAGTTCGCTCTCAAAGCCAGAGTGTCTGCCTAGGAGCAGTGCGCATGGGTCTGAATATCTAGAGATGAGCGAGGCGGCATGATGGATGTGTTCGCAGGTTCGCAGGTTCGCAGGAGTCCAGAGATCTTACCGTTCGGACGACAGAACGTGACTTACAGTACTTCAGGGCAGGTCGAAATCGTGGGAAAACCAACGCTATAGGAATTGAAACCCAGCTGTCCCGGTCTGTATATCGCAGGTTTACCTTCATATACAGACGGTCACCGGTCTAGGAAAATGCGGCAAAAATCGGTGGACATTCGTGATCCCACCATCCACCTCAAGGAAGAAATCGGCCCTGCATCGCGCCGCGTACAGTATGATAACAATTCTGGCAGAAGTAGGAGTCTGACGAACATTGTCCGCTGTTGCATCGTCAAAATCAACTGGGTGGGAGTTGCGCCGCACAGGGAGGGAAGGGCTTGTGCTCTCTGTCGCCTTTGATATGCAAACTGAATCGCGTCCCACTCGACGCACCGCTGTAAGCAAGCAAGATGGTGCCGTCAACTCTCACAGAGTCCGCGCGCTTGACGAGCGTCGGCTTGCCCAAGCTCGTGCGTGCGCCGGAGATGCCTAGCGACAGAGACAGGGAAGAGGCCGCCGCATGCTTGGCCCAGTGGAAAGATGCTATACTCGATAGCTGCCCCGCGACTTACGCAAAAATGTATGTGCAAGACCCTCGAGCGATATACTTCATGTGGTCATACGGTACGGCGATAGAACGTTATGAAGCTGACTGAACGTTACGTAGTTCGGGACCTTCGGGACAGTGACCGAACAGGTGCCTACAGCAGTGTACATGTCTCTTGGTCAGTTCTCGATCTCCACTTTCATACCTCATTGAAGAGTCGTATTTTTTCACCAGTGCAGGGACGACCGTGCGGCCCCTCCGCTGTCCCGTATTGTCCATCTGCGCCTGCGCTGGCAGTAATACATTCCATCGAATCGCCATCCAGCCCGCCAGACAAGTTCTGAAGCTCAATGTGGCCGCAGGGAAAAAGGGTCCTTCGACAGGGTCAGCGCTTTGGTCAGCTGGCTCCGTGCTCCGCAGATGTCGTTCTTCCTCTCCGGAACCACAGGGATCAACTTCGGGCCTAGACGCGAAGCCCAGGCCATAACGGGTCCGGAGTGGGTTCGGCTTGCGAAGCACCGCAACCGCACCGCACCGCACCGCACCGCACCGCAAACGTCGCGCTACGGCGCCGCTTGGAGCTTGCCAGAAGTGGGCTCCCGTTGGTTTACACTGCTGCGACAAGTCACCGACAATTCCTAAAAATACACTCGGTGCACTTGCCCCACTCACCCGCCGCCGCCACCACCACCTTATCATACCCGCAGCCGCAGATCGCCGCCGAACTAGTGACTACAGCAACTCATTTTTTTCTTCCAGCGCTTCTTCGGATTGAGCCAGTGCGGTGCGAGCTGAATCGACATCTCTCCCCACTCCTCAGGGGGTGTAACCGTGATTCCCCCGTTTTTATTCCGGCGTATTGTCGGGGCCTGGGTGTGTCCGCTATATGTTTCTGGCACTTCCTTCAAGCTCAGCTACGTTCGTCCCCGCGGGTGGATGGGCAGGTGATGGGTCCTTATCTTTACCCATATGCGTTGTAGTCCTATCATACAGTAAGCAGACTACTGAACCCTGTACAGCATTGATGGCAATGTTGATATGCGCTACTTTACGTAAAGTATCGGGCACTCGATAGTCGATACAATCGTAGCGACGAAGGCACTAAGAGATTTGGCCCGGAGTCGGACGAGATGATGGGTGTTTCCGTGGTTTATTTATCTCCCATCAGATGTTTCTGTGTTTGCAATCCTCCGTGTCTCAATCACCGAGCGGGTGGGGGGGCTATCGTATTCCATCTCATCGCAGGCCGGTGTTCCCCCATTTACTGACCACTTAGTGCGCCCCATATCAGCGGCAGGAGACGGGTTCGGTCAAGGAGGTTTCGTTCTAAGGAGGTAACGAGGTAGAAAAAACCAAAGACCCGAGACAAAAAGTACTGTACATGGGGATGTACATGGGGAATGACGACGACAACTCTAAGGGCCGATATTTACGTAACGCATACGTAAAAGCGCGCGAGCACAAGCCCACGCATGTGGGGTAATCGAGATACGAGGCACAACAAGACGAGAAGACGAGGATGAGAGAAAGTACTCAAAAGGCACGCACCGTCGTGTTCATCACACCCAGGAGCCGTGGATCAACGCGTCCCAAGCACTCTTGCTCTGCAACGTTGCGAGAAAACGGGCTCGTTCTGAACAGGTTGGGTCTGTGCCTGTTACCATGGCAGTCGTCGCCGTCGCCGTTTTTGTCATTGAGTCAACAACACCAGGTTCAAGCCCATGTGGATGGGGCACGGGGGCATGGTCAAGTGGCAGTGGAGGTGTCGCGAGCCGAGGTGATGGTGTGGGTGACGGCGACAACGACTCAGGAGGAGTCGAGCCAGCAGAATGCTGCGCGGGTGCAGCCACAAAACGGGGAGGGGACATAAAAGGGAAAAGAGAACACGTGTTAGTAATCTGATCAAACCAAGGAAAGCGGCGCCCCGGCCATCTGCATGTGGCACGGGTGCGAGCGCACGGTAAAACTCAGGCGCGAGGGCCCGTAAGCATGTGGATGCGTGTGATATTGAGGCTGAGGGTGAACGTGACTGTGGAAGTTGTGACTGTGGTGGGGTTGCAGGCTGGGCGATGGTTGGTGGATATGTTGCCCTAGCTGTTGGTAATGAGGCTGGTGCTGCGACAGCGTGGGAGTCGGCAGCGGCGGAGGCGGTGGAGTGTCGTGTCCGGTAGCGGTACTCGCACCGGAATGGTGCCAATGGGAAAACGGTGATGTCGTGCCAGAGACTGGATGAGAGCCGGGGTGTGAGGGGCGCTTCTAAAGTCAGTGCAGGGAAGCGGGATTGGTCAAGATGCGGCAGCGGGACTAGGGGGTTTAGCGTACGGGAGCGAGAATGCTACCGAGGACAAGGCGAAGGCTGAGGACGTGCGCATCGTGGTGCGAGTCGTGCTCTGAGGAGGTATGGTGGGTGTGAGGGGTAGGATCGGATGTGTGCTGCGACTGTGAGGAGTGAGGGGATAGATGTAATAAGTGGAGGCTTCAGTTGACGTTGAGATCGGATGTTTGGGGGAAGAAACTTACCATTGGGTCAAGGAGAGCGGGGGGGATGGTGGTGGTGGGAGGAAGAGAGGAGCTGCGGGAAGGTCGACAGTGAAAAGAAAAGTGAAGACCAGACATAATGAAATTCATCACGTGGACCGATCTTATTAATATTACGCAGTGCACAACAATGTCCATTCTATCGCCGGCCGCATGCGCAATGTCCCAATGTCCCCGAGAGGTCGGTCCTGTCGATGGGTCGGCCCTCGAACGACCCTGCACGTAAGACTTCACGTTGACACCGTCCACGAAGGCCCAAAAATTTACCTCCATGTGTATCACGTAAATCTTCATTACTTCGAGCCGTCCCCCCGGTCTTTTTTCTGTTACGCCCAACCGAATGTAGGCACCTTGCCACTTACAACCGACTCGGATAAGTGGTGTTGAAAAAATCAAGACTGATCATGATCGTGATATCGATCGCACAGAGGTACTGTACCGCACAGCACGAGAGAGCTTCCAGAACTGTGCTTATTTGAACTTCCCACGGCGAACCCAGCTTATTGATTCTGTTCTTTGCAGTGTACGTGGATTTGCACTTCCAGCCAAGGCAATGACCACCACGAATCACAATTGTTTCTGGGAGCCAACAAGGGGGCCGGGGCACAAACGTCAACACCTGTTGAATTTTTGTAAACGTGGCACGTCTACATGAAGTTCTATGATAGAAACGCGCGACAACATCCCACACGTGCGTTACGAATTCCTCGGGACGGTTTAGCTCTCAAAGTTTTACTCGGCGCCATCTCGGGCAGTGCAATTTTTGCTAAGAGCCTAGATGCGCGGAGGTGGGCGATGATAGTGACAAGCGGTGCACATCGAAAAGGGATACGCCACGGGGTAACTGCCATCATGGAAGAAATGGAACGTCACTGTGTCACTCGTCGACAATTCGGTGCACCAAATTACCTCTAAATTCTAAGTTTTTGTTGGCAACCACACGGGACACTCAACACTAATTATTTCTGATGAGGCCTCTCTCTGGACGGCTCATCGATACGTCGACCTCGGCTCTCTATTCGTTCCAAACCCAAATCCGTGGCTGCACAACACCGGGGTTCAGAAACAAGATACAGCTAGTAATCGATTCTTCTGATGTCCCAGATTTGGAGTTACATGGACTACAACCCGACAAGTCACCAATTTGCACCAAATACCTACGGAAACCTGAAGTCATCCAGTCGTTTTTTTGAAACCTTAACATGAATTACAGCCCAGATCGATCACCCGCATGCCGGACATCGGACATGTTACAGCAGTAATCCCATGGAAGTCCGGCTGTATTATTATTATTATCACCCATCGGTTGTACGTTCCCTGTCTTGCTTCTCGGTCCCAGGCGCTCACTACCCGTCTACGACAACCGCTCTATTATAGAGCTGTCCTCCTTCTTGCCACCGAAATGCCGACCTCACCCTTACTCTACTTTGTGGTGTTTTCCCTTTGCGCGTACCTCGTCCGCACTTACGTCGCCAGCTCACGCCGCGCCCGTCGCGGGGGACTGCGGTACCCACCAGGGCCGCGGGGCTTGCCTTTTTTTGGAAACCTGTTCGACATTCCGCAGCGTGCCCCATGGGAGACCTATGCGCGATGGGGGAGGCAATACGGTATGCAAGCTAGCAATTTCCAAGTGTCGAAAAACATAACGAACAGAGCCGACTGACGTAGGTGATGTGACGTCAATATCTGTAATCGGGCGCTTGGTCGTGTTCGTCAATAGCGCACGGGCAGCGAGAGATCTCTTCGAGCACACAGGCACGCGGTACATGGACCGGCCTGAAATTCCCATCATCGACGTGTACGCGTGATCCCGTGCTGTATTGGGGCGCTGTTGCTGATGCCGACAACAGGACGGAGGCACACTTTAATCTCGCCATCACACGCTATGGGCACAAGTGGCGCATCGAGCGGGGCATCATCGACCAAAGCCTCCGACCTTCCATCGCCGAAACGCACCAACCAATGCAAACTGTCAAAACACATGCGTTCCTGAGGCAGGTCCTGCGGTGTCCAGAGAGGACGATGGAGTACCTGAAACAGTACGTTGGCCCCCTCACACAGATCGTGTCACGCGCATCTCCATATGGCTGATTCTGATTGTTGCCACTTGTTGGTCGAAAAGTTTTACAAGCGCCGTTGTCATGTCCCTCACATATGGGTATGACGTCAAGGAGTCAGGCGATCACTACGTCGCGATTGCCGAGGAGTTACTCACGCTCGCCAGCGAATCCATGCTGCCTGGTGCATTACTGGTCAATGATTTTCTCCCGTGTTCGTACTTCCTGGTCGCGTGGAGGACCTTTCCCTTTCTCACGTCCTCTCAGTAAAGTATCTCCCGGATTGGCTCCCTGGCACAGGGTTCAAGCGGCGCGCGCGACATGGCAGGAGGCTCGTTAATGAGATGGTCAACGCGCCTTTCAACATGGTCAAGGAAGATCTTGTATGCTTCCATTTTGCGTTTCTAGGAGTTGTGTTTAATAGTAATTAGCTCAGAGGAACTTCGAAGCATTCGCTCGTGCATGATAACCTCGATGAGTGTAGGGGAGACGAGGCGGAAACGGCGCTCAAGAACGCCGCGGCGAGCGTGTATGGTGCGGGAGCAGAGACGGTGCGCTTTCACAAAATTTCAACTATTCGAGCATGCCAGTTGGCTGAATAAACACCAGACGATTTCGGCGCTTTCGTCATTCCTCCTCGCTCTGCTGTTATACCCGGACGTGCAGACGCGCGCTCAGGCCGAGATCGACCAGGTGATTGGCCGGTCGCGCCTGCCCGCGTTTAGCGACCGTCCGAATCTGCCATACGTGGATGCAATCTGCAAGGAACTTCTGCGCTGGCGGCTCGTGCTCCCGCTTGGCGTCGCGCACGCCACGATGGAGGATGACGTATATAAGGATTACTTTATCCCTAAGGGTACGACAGTACTCGCTAATACATGGTGCGTTCTTACCCGCGCGGAAAGAAAAAGTATTCATTGAGTTCTTTCGCTCGTTTGCCCAGGGCGATCTTACATGATGCGGAGGCGTATCCTGAGCCTGAGGAGTTCAAACCAGAGCGCTTCCTGACAGAGGACGGGAAGGCGAGGGACGACCCACTGCTGGTGTATGCGTTTGGTTATGGACCCCGGTCCGTGTGTGGACTCTTCTCTCACAATAACGAGTATCGACATTGACGTTTCAGAGTGTGCCCCGGACGTCACTTGGTCGATTCGATGCAGTGGATTCTCGTTGTGAGCGTGTTGGCTACGTTCAATGTACGCAAGAAGATCGACCTAAATGGGAACGAGATTGCCGTCGAGGGAGTGTACAAGGACGCTCGAATTTCGTGGGTCAGACTCGTATTCGCTGCCCTTCTGCGCTGATCTCAGGATAGACACCCTGCTCCGTTTGAATATGCAATCACACCTAGACACCCTAGTGCAGCGAGGCTTGTGCAGGAGACCATAGCATACATTTGAATTTACACTCCGAATAAAAATGACCGGGATTTGCCGAGCTGAGAGAACGAGGGCCAAGAGAGGGAGCGAGCGGGTGAGCGTGAACAACGTCGAGCTCGTCCTTTCCCTCCGACTCCGATGGCCTCGACCGACGCCAAAAAATCCTCTCGTTTTTCCACTTTCAAAGTATTCGGTTTCACCAGCTCAAAACCGCCCCCACCGCCGCCAAAGGACGCTCACTATCTTTACGCTTCCTCGTCCAGGAATCCCTCCGTCGCGTCCTTCTCCAACCAATCCGTTCTTTCCCCAGATTCAGACCCACAATTCTCTACATGCAAGTCCATTCGCAGCCCATCTCCAGCGCCCAGCCGCATGTTGCAGCCACAGCTCCAGCCAGAACAGCACCAGTCCCAGCAGTCCCCTCCTGCATCCATATTGACCCTCTCTCGCTCCCGAGATCCATCATCCTCCACCAGCAGCAAGAAGGGCTTTTTTCGCAAGGTTTCCAGCTTTCGCAAGCGCTCTGCGTCCAAGAACTCACGCGTGACCAACATCGACGATGCTACCGACGATGAGTCAATCTCTCTCCCTTGGAACGTCCAGGTGAGTGCGTCCCTCTTATTTATCTGTGCACGACCTTGATGCGTTTTCCCTTTCCTTCCTTCTCATGGTGCACATTCTATGGCGATCACACAAACACGCACTCTCACGCTTACAGCACCACATCCACATCGACGAAGCGTACGTCCTCCACGACCACACTCCTCACCTGCCCCTTCGTATTCTGTGCCCCTAACGTGCTTCTGTGATCCCCATTATAGTTTCCAAGGCGTCCCTCCCGAGTGGTCGTCAACATTGGCCGACCTTGGTTACTCGGAAGCCGAGATTACCCTCATTCAGAAAGGCCGTCGCAACCACCCCAGGCAAGAACAACAACCCCCATCAACGGCGCCGTCACGTTCACAGTCACCAACAACTCTCGTGAACCCCCGCGCGCGATCTTCCTCCCTCCGCCGACAGAAATCGGATGCATCGATTTCCCGCTCGGAGAGATCGCTCCGTATCGGACCTCCAGCACCGCCACCACCCCTACCCCTGCCTCCGCCACCCACCGCTGGCCCTAGCTCTGCCATTCCAGCGGCGCCACCTCCTACACCTGCATCTGCTGGCGCATTTAGCGAGACAACCGACAGGGAGGGCGACACGGCACAGTCAGACACACAGTACGCATACCTTCACCCCACCCCAATCCAGCCTGTTCCTGTTCCTGCGTCTGCGCCTGTGCCAGCGCCCGTACCTGTCGCCCAGCCCACACCAGTACACGTGCTCCAGCCCTCGCCTAGTAGCTCCGGGAAGATATCCCCTATCGCCCCGCCGCCGCGTACTGGTAGTAGTGATCGCGAACGACGATCTAGGGCGCAAACACCGCCGCGCCGCCAGTTTCGCGTTGTCAATACCACGCCGCCACGGGGGGAGGAATCACCACAACCTTTGTACCTGGAAGACGTGGCGCGCAGCGGGTCTCCATTGCCAATCACGCCAGTCACCGTCACATGGCCGCGGCCAGGGGAGAACGAGGACATGGCGTCTCTGCGACGTATGTCAGTCTTGGCGACGCCACCTTTAGACCCACCGAGCGCAGAGGAAGAATCACGGCCTACACCAGAAATGCAGGGTACGGAAGAAGCGGGACATAATTTGAAGGAAGAGGAAAGTAAAGGTGGGGATGAGAACGACGGTTTTGCTCTCAACGGTCCCTCCAGTCGCCGTCACCGTCCATCTGTTCTTTCCATCCTTCCGCCGCGGTTATCCCTCCGCAAGGACACCCTGGGTGACCTGTCGTCGTGGTCCGCATCCTTGTTCTCCTCGATCCCGTCTGCGTCACATGATGGTTCTGTCTCGTCCGCCTCAACTATCGGTACTAGCTCTCCCCCCACCCGGACGTCACCAGCGGACCCCAGTAAGCCCAGTAAGCCCGGCGTGACCCTTCCGAGTATCGTATTACACCCGGAGATACGGGAGGAAGATGGAGGAGAGGAGGAGGAGAATGGGGGGCAAGATGACGAAGGGCACGGGCAGGAGCACGAATACCCGTTCAGCGCTTCGCCACTCTATCATGAACTCATGGGCATGATGCAAGACCGCGCAGTGGCCGCCAATGGCATCAGCAGCCCCGCTTCTGGTTCACCTGCGTCTGCGAACTTCCAACACGACTCGGCACGGTCGGTATCGCCCGACGTGCTGTCAACTCGCCGTGACTCACAACTCACGATCCGCCTCGACCCAAGGAGGGACAGCTCCCGCGACAGCAGCGCCTCCGGAAGCACCATCGTGCACGCCACGATTGTGCGCGGCGCGAGCGTCGTGCGACGCGTGCGTGCGGACGTCATTGCTGCACCAGCGACAACGCACGAGCGCTCCCAGGTGCAGTCAGTGTTCGAGGACGACGAGGAGAGCGACTCGAGCTTCGATGGTGGAGACGAAGAAGAGGAAGACTTTTCGGGTAGCCCATCAGGCACACTCGCACTCACGTCTGGTCCGAATAGCCTGGAGGGCATGGATGGCGGGAGCAAGAGCCCGCGACTGGCACATCTACGTGATCCGTCTCAATTGTCGCCATCACCTTCACCTTTACGCGCGTCGTTCCTTGACCCAGGAGAGGAAGAACAGGAACCGGATGCGTCGACGGAAAGTCTATACGTCACCCCACCGCCATCTTCGCCGCTCGTGCCCGCGCATCGGCCAGCGATTGCCATCACTACGACCAACCTCGAAGATACCATCGCGTCGTCATCGTCATTACCAGCTGCAGCATCACCACAAGCGGAAGGAGTCAAGGACGGCGACGTGTCACCGATCGAGGTGCATTCAGGGTCCAACCCGCGGTACCCCGCATGGCTTGCGGCTATCGTGCTCCCGCTCGCCGAGTTCATCGACGACGCAGCGGATCCCCGCGCGATCTTCACAGATTTACAGGAGATCGCGGAGGGCGAGAGCGGCTCGGTATATGCCGCGCACGCCGTGGCCTCCGTCGCACAGCAGTTTCAGCCACCGACGCCGCGCTCCCCCGCCCGGACCCTCTCGCAAGAAGGTGGGCGTGTCGGCAAGGAGGGCTGCGAGGACGCCGCGTCGCTAGTCGCGATCAAGCGCTTACCGATCCCGTGTGGCGGCTCGCCGAAGCTCACCGATCTGCGGGGCGAGCTCGAGCTTGCCCGCTCGCTGCGCCACGCGAACGTGCTACGCATGGAGCGGCTGTACGTCGACGTTGTCGAGGAGAGCCTGTGGATCGGAATGGAGCTTATGGACCGGAGCTTGGCGGACGTGCTTGGCGTCGCGGGCGAGGAGGCCGTGGACGACAGCGGGCCGGTGGCGGTTTCGGAGAAGATGATCGCGCGATTCGTCTGGGATGTGAGTTGTGGACGTTTGTCTGGATTCCGTGTGCGACTTTGCTGACTTGATTTGGGTGGACAGGTCCTGTTGGCGCTGTCGTATATCCGTAAACACCACATTGCGCATCGGGACGTGCGATCGGACAATCTACTTCTGAGCAGAGCCGGCGTGCTCAAACTTTGTGCGTGACGTGATTGATGGACGATCACGGGTCCATCTCTACTTTTGTTCCAATCTCTCATCTCTTGTTTCAGCGGACTTTTCTAACGCAGTATGCTCACCGCCCGGGACGCCCAAATGTTCCGATCATGTAGGAGTCGTCTACTGGCAGGTACGCAGCGTGCTCTCCAAACATTTTCTTGCTGAGCTAAAATCATCATCATCTCAGGCTCCAGAAATACGGGCGTGAGCCCCCTTCACTATATTTCTTTGTAACTTTTGCTGACGTTTTCTCCAGGGGCTTGTACGACCCTCTCAAGGTCGACGTGTGGTCGCTCGGCGCGACCACGTGGGAGCTGGCGCACGGCGACCCGCCTTTCATGGACGTGGAAGACACGCGGCTCATCGTCGGCCACCAGCTCCCACCCGTGCGCGAGCCGGAGACCTTATCACGACCTTTTCACGATTTCTTGCATTTATGTTCTCAGCCCGTCGCTTCAAGACCAGACCCAGACGAGCTACTCAACGTGCGTGTCCCCCATTCATTGTATTCCCTTTCTCATCTTAAATACTCGTAGGCTTATTTTATTCGGACTGCATGCCCGCGCTCGGAGATCGTTCGGCTGCTGGGTCAGTGTAAGGCGATCGACGAGCAGCAGCTACGTCGCCAGAGTGGCGATTCCGATTCTTAAAAAGGAAAAAAAAAATTGCGGACTGCTCCTTTTTCTGTCTTTCGTTCTTTCATCCATTTTCATTTCTTTTTATATTCCCCTCCATCTCTGCGCTCGCATAGTCGTATGTTTTTGGTTTGTTGATCCCCCATCTGTACTGAACTCACCACCCCGCCACTCAAGTCGGTAATTTCTTTTTTACCCATTCCCATTTTTGTTCCATATATGGGCCATTAGGTTGGACATCTCCCCCCCCATTGCTGTCATCACGCCACTATCTATTTCTGTCTTATCTATCTGCAATAAGAGAACGCAACAAAGCAAGGGTGGAGAGAGATAATTGTTATGCGCGCAGAACGTTAGCCTACATGTCGTCCGTTATGCTCTCGCCCGTCGCGCCCTCCACTGCCTTCTTGAGCGCATGAGTGGCAGAGACCACGCCGTCGTGCTCGTCCTCTGCGCACTCGACGATGAACGTCGCAGTCTCCGACACGAATCCTTCACGCCACCATCAAAATCAGCACCAAACAAACAAAAAACGCGCGGGACGTAACTTACCGATAAGCTTGCTCCCGCCGTGCGCCAGCCAAAGCGCGCTCGCGCACCGCAGCGCAAATATGCGCACGCGCGCGTCGTCCGAGCGCGTGTGCATCAGCACGTCCAGGTTGAGCCGCTTGAGCAGTGCGTCGTCCGTGGCGGCGTCACAGAGCGCGACGAGGGACGCCTCGAGCGCGTCGTCGTTTGCGGCGCTGGGGTGTGCGACGAGGGGTACCAGGACGGGCATGACCTGCTGCAGGCGGTCGTCGCGCCAGAACGCTGTTTGTTTTTTCAGCTGGGGACGGGAAGGGCGGTTGGTAGGGTTGGACGTACCTCCTTCGTCCACGCTCATGCTCTTGGAGAGCGCTTGGACGACCGAGAGCTGTTCTGGTCCGAAGGGACGTGCCGGGTCGTTGGGGAGTTGCAGTAGCTCGACGAAGGGGACCAGGAGGAAGGAAAGATATGGCGTCATCAGCGACTGTTACGACCGCAGTCAGCGCGAGAAGAGATTCCGTGTCCGGGCGTGACATCACCTTGAAGTAATCCAAGAGACCGACGTAGGCATTGCAGAACGCAATCTTCCTCGTCGCAGTTGCATCCGTAACTATACACCAAAACTCACGATCAGGACGCCATTTCATTGCGCCGCAGCTTACCTCCGAAAGCCCAATCGAACAGGCGACGGAACAACGGCCTGAACGCCGTGTCGTTCAATTTCGCGACAAGTTCTACAAAAGCGGCAATCGCGGCACTCTCCACCTGTATGGGTGACCAAAGCCCAGCTGTTGTGGCGCTCAAAGAAGCGGATGATCGGCGATGCGTACCCTAGGAATATCCACATCCCGGCGTTTATCCCGTAGGTCGAGTCCCTCTAGGAAGACTTTGAACGCGGGGCGAAGGTGCTCAAGGACAGCCGGTCGAGGCGCAGTGCGGAGACTTCGCCTGAGCAGCTCGAAATAACCGGCGATATGCTGCTAGGGCGAGACGCTTGTGAGCCGCCGCACTCATTCATCGAACCTGAATACAACTCGCCTCGGTTTCCGCCCCTGCTATAGAGGGCCAGATCTCGAAATATGTTGAAAGAAGGGCGGCCGTTGGTGCCCTAGATGCAACACGTCTCGCACAGGAACCGATGTCATCGGCAGGGCCAAGGGCTAAGGCGTCAAGGTAGAGTAGAAATACGCTACCCAGCTCTGAGGTTCCCCAGAACGTAGGAATGGTATCGAAAACCGCGCGAATCACGTCTAGAACATCTCCGACAAGGGACGGTTTCACCCCTTAGAGGGAGGTGAACAATTACCAGAAATACCACGTTCAACGCCACTCACCTTCCTTGATGGGGAGCGAATCTCGAAGGATGCCAACGGCCAACTGGACGACATCCCGGAAGAATGGGATGATCCTAGGCCCTAAGCCAACGCTGAAACGGGGGATCAGTCAGTATGAGGCGTAGACCTTCGCACTTGACTCACCACAGGGGCTTTAGCGCTGAGGCGGCCGCCGCCGCGGTGAGCTGATCGGGTCGCGAAGCGGCAAGGACAAGTGGGAGACAATCCACCAGAGAACTTTCTTCTCCGGGGACAACGGAGGAGCTGATAACTTTCAGCGCGTGAAGGCCCGCATCGACGAGGCTCTCGCTTTCGTCCCTGAGTGGGAGGAACCGCTTGATTTCTGTGATGATCGTCACGATAGTTGAGGTGACTTCCTCGCGAACGGATTTTGAGATTGAAGGTAGCTTGTCCACGAATACGCCGAGAGTCTCAGCCAGGACACCGCGCGATATACGCTCGTTCGGCCTTCCCTCCTTCAGTATGTTAGCAATAGACCCGACGAAGTGCGCGGTGTGCATCGATCTGATGCATTCACCGAGCCCGAGGCGAGCAGTTTGCGCGATATCCACAAGGTCGACATGCTGTCCCGTGGCACCTGGAATGCTCTGAGAACTCGAAATCTCCAATAGTGCAGAAACGAGTCTGTTCAGGCCGTCGACTTCGGTGTCTAGGGAGGACAAGGACGACCCTTCAAAAGCTGCTGCAGTAAAGACGACCAATGCATGAGCTCGGCGTTTGATGTTCAGCTGTCCCTGCAAGGCTTGCTCGTCGTCGCTAGTGAAAACCGTCAGCAAACGTATACAGTGTTGACTCACTGACTCACTGAGAGTCCCCGAGGAGGATCGAGCCAGTTTTCGAAAAGTCGGGGGACACAATGCCGATAATAAGGCGCTGGGCTTCATTTAAAACCTCGATGAGAACCTTAGGAGACAAGCTATTTGAACATGATGGACGGGCATCAACACACTGGCGCTCACCGGTAGCTGGATGTTCGAAGGGTAATGCTGCAATAGGGACAGAGGGAGCGCAAGCGCCGCGCGAAGGTCGCGGCCCTGAAGTCTCACGACTCGCTTGTCCGCCTTCGCGACAATCAGCATACAGACGATGCTCAGGAATTCTTCTGGCCCGAGTACGTCGACGAGATGTATGAAAAACCTGTCCGGCTATGAGTTCGGAAAGAAAGGTGCGAAGGCGTAAAAACTCACTGCGTGCGGCGGTGGCGCGGAACATGGTTCGTTGCGTCTGTGAAAACGCGTAGGAACTCTTTGGATGCCACGAGCAAGCCCTCGCGAGTAGAGTGTTTCTCCTTCAATGATGAAACAATAAGAGGGATAATGCTGTCAATGGTCTAAAACAAAGTCAGCGAGTATATACACAGACGGACAACAGAACTCTGACCTTCTGGACAACTCGGAAGCTATAGTTATCGTCGCGGTGGAACACGTTCGAGCCCATGAATGTGAACACGGGCATGACATTATGCAGGACGGACTTCGGCGCAACACGAGCGAGGCTGGCAATGAGTAACAACGCTTGATGAAACGTCTGTGGACTCTCTGACACTAGGTGGCCGTCGTTAGCGCCACAAAAACCTATGTCTGCAGTCGCTAACAAACCTCGAATAATGTCCACCAAGATGTCGAGGCGGATCCCAGTGAAGGATGTCTCACCAGAGGTCTACGAAAGGTTAAGTCTAAAACTGGGCTCTGCGGTTGTTATGAAACAGCTTACTTGAGCAGCAGCCGATGCGTTTTGTATGCATGTCATTAGCAGTTGTTCAATGTACGCAACACCCGCAGTAGATCGCTCCTCTGAACGTGCGACGTTACTCAGGACTTCCAGGAGACAGGAAATGAGGTCCCTGTCTCCGGGAAGAGAGACGCCGCTAAGAACCTCGGCGAGGAATGTCAAAGAGCCCAAGAACTCAGAGTCCTCACCATCCGCCCTGCGACGGGTCAGCACCCAATCAGCAGAAATGGGGAGAGCGGCTCACTCAGTCACTTTGGCGCGCTTAGTCGCGCGGCTAGGCTCGTCGATAGGCTTTGGCGGCTGAAGATCAGTCATCAACTGAATCAGTAACAACGCATCCGCATCACTCAGAAGCTTTCCGAGTAAAGCGATACAGTATGGTTTCTGAAAAGGTAGGTGAGTACGCCACGAGCGCGAATGCAGGACAGAAAGTATCTCACGGCATCAGACGACCCGGCACCGATCGTAATAACCGACCGGCAGAGCTCCTTCTGGCGGTCGAGAGACAGGCGAGAAAATAGGCCATTTTTTAAGCTGTTGGAGAGCGCCTCTCTTGGTAAAGGACGCGACTCTAGGAAGGAGAAATGAGTGTATGTATTGGGTATAAGCATTTGATACTCGCCTGGCTGGAAGTAAAACTCTATCGCATTCAAAAATATCGGCCAGAGGACGCCAGACGAGTCATTGAGGCTCGCCGCCGCAGACGAGTCAAAGGCAGAAACGGTGATGGCGGCAAACTCTTCAAACTGTGGTCCGAATAGTCCTTCCCATTCGGCCACCTGCATCTTATCCGTCAGAGCTTGAACGATAGGTGACAGGGCCTCGGCTTTAGCACGGTCCGGCACGTGTTCCAAGAGGGCCACGAGAAATAACTTGACCGTTGGCAATCCACAGCTCGTAACATGGGACAACAGGTACTCAGCGACCCGTCGCTTGTGCCTGTAAAAAGTAAACTTATGTGGTGGTAGTGAACCAACAACGACGAGACTCACGCAGTGGTTTTCTTCTTATCCGAAGGATCACGGGCTAAATATTGCCGATGGACAGTTCGGATGTACTGGGGATCGTGGATGCAGTGCTCTCGATACGCCGTGAGGGCCTCCGTGTATTGTTGGAAGTCGTCCCAGTTGAGGTACTTCAGTTGACCTATCGACTGTGAAGCCACCTAGACCCCAGACGATGATCCAGATTTGACTTACTGGTGCTATCCCCATAGATGGTGTCGAACGCGTATACACCCGATACTTGCTTTGCCGTCGAAAGCTGTGCGAGTAGGTGCACACACTCGGACGCTCGATGCCTGACTCCTCGATCGGGATCTCCGAGAGCGACAAGCAGCGCCGGGAGCACAGTCTGGAAGTCGACGACCTGCTCTGTCGCCTCGTGTGCCAAAATAAAGGTAAGGGCATGCGACAACGCAGTTCTGCGCAGCTGGGCATCTCCCTCCGCTGACAACCAGACTCCCACCAAAAATGCGAGAGCGTCATCTGCAAGGTTGATAAACTGCGCGCGCAAGAGCGACGCTGGTATTGTCGACAGTGATGACGAGGAATTCGACAATTTGTATATTGATCGCATCAATTGGACATATCGAACGTTTCGAGAGGCCTCCTTGACCTAGGGAGCCTATTAGAAAACAGAAATAACGATCGAAGAGCGTGTTACCGATTGCGCAAAAACTGTGAAGTCTAGTGTGCCACCAGGTGGTCGAGGAAGAACCGGTATGGCGCAGAGCAACGAGGTCTGTAACCAATGCAGCGTGTTGCGGCTTTGCGGCTTCATGACTACATTGGTACCCAGGTTCGCATCGTACAAGAACTGGACAAGAATGGGATGAGCGGCCCTACTCATATAAATTCGTGACCGACCTCTTGTAAAGTGTCTGCGCCCTTTGTGAAGCCGCCAAAGTCCTCTAGCGTCGAGATGGCCATGACATCAAGAACTTGCTGAGCAGCATCCACCAGATTCTCCCCAGAGAGCTTCCCAAGCAACGCGCGGGCGATCAAGTATCCGAGATTACGCGTATGAGGATCTGGATCTGACAATTTCAGCAATAACGAGTCAAACAGCTTGCCATGCTTAGTTGAGACAAATATGCTTTCTGCAGCGTGCGCGCGGTGAGCGTCTCTTCCTCGAAGCACCTACGCGGGACCCCTCACCTGCCATCCGAGACGCAACGGCTAGGTTGACTTTGCGCATCACGTCGGTGTTCTCAAACGCGGACGTGTTAGACTTGTCCTTCCGCGTCTGCGCGTGTTCCAAGAAGTGCCTCTCTTCCTCCTTCAGGATTTCAGCGCAGCCCTGGACGCTCTCGCAGCACGCAAGGCCAGCCTCTGGTGCGCTTTTCTGTGCAGCGTCCACGACTTCCCATACCGCTTGCGCAGTACGGAATTTTGGCTTTGAGAACAGCAAGAAGGGAAAGATCGCTTGCGAGAAAGCCTCCTCGACGACATCCTGTGAAACCGCAGGTAGCAAGTGTGAAGCGAGGAAGGAAAGATGCATGCGCAGGATAGCACGGGAGGCTTGGACGGGCTTCGAGGGGACCGCTTCTGAGACAGCCTTGATGAACGGCGACGGATCGGATAGCAGGACGGGGAGAAGGACTGCGGGATCGGAGTACAATACTTTGAGAACGGTGATAGAAGGATCATGTACACGTGCGAGAAACGCAGAACGAAAAGACTCCTAGAAAATATTAGACGATGGATCAGCTTCTGCACTCTGGACAAGACAAGCGGATGTGCCGACCAAGTTCTCGGGATCAAGACCGGTACTTTGACGGAGAGTACGAAGCATACTCTGAACTGCTGCAGCACGCGTCTCATCATTCCCATCCATGGATGCAACCACCATATCCACTTCTGGTACATCTCCATTGTGCGAAGTTTTCTGTCGAGGTGCGTGAAAAAAAGGGTATGACAAGGGGGAGTGTATCCTCCGTACCACGGAGAGCGACAAGACCAGCTGTTGAATGGCTTCTTGTTGGTCCTCGTTCTCTTCGATGAACGAACGCGACACATCCTGGAAGAGTTCCGGATGTCTCTGTTGGAAGGACGCCAACAAATGGTGTAGATCCCTGCTCGGCGAAGAGTCGGATTTTAGCGCGCGGAAAATCAGGGCGCTGGTGATAGTTTTCAGCACACTAGTGGGTGCTTTGTCGGACGAAACAAGTGCGCTCAATACGGAGAGACAGGTCGGCTCTTCCAGGCTGTATCAGACCTATAAACATCCAATCATTTGGAGTAAAGAAGCTACACCCTCACCGGTCAACTAGCGGTGGGACCATGGGGATCATTAACTTGTTGAATCCAGACCAAGGCAACGTTTGTAAGATAACCTCTTCGGCACACCTGACAGGCCAGGAGATCAGATCACTAGCTGTTTTCTTGATGTGATGACAGACTCACGGCAACCCAAGCACGACTCGAACAAACGCGTCGGGGAGGTCATCAAGCTGGTCTTGTGGACTGAGGACAGACAAAGCGGCATTCACGAACTGCTGCGGCGCTACTTTCGACGAGCAGGACGCCATCGCACTGAGAATGACTTTGATGGCCGAGCCCTGCAGTACGACTTTTTGTGATAGGGCAGAGAGGAGGACATAGCTGGACAGCTAACCAGGGTCTGAGGGTTCCGAACTGGAGAAGAAATGAAGGGGCGAACTCACCACTACGTCTTTGGTACCCGCGTGGGCGGCATTCTGCTGTAGCGGCTCCAACATAGCGGGTAGTAAGAATGCCAAAACGCCATCGTCCGGGGCTTTTATTCTCGAGATGTACTCGAAGAGAGCGGCGGTATGAAACGCGACCAGCGCGCGGTGCGCTGTTCGGTCCTTGACTGCCTTTGGGAGGGCGGACGCGACGAAGCGTGCAACGGCGACGTTGCGTACCATCTCTGTGACCAGGGCGGTCCTTGGCACGCTCTGAGCAGCCGACTTGTAGGCATTCAGAAAGTTCCAAGGCGCGTCGGGTCTGCGGGTAGGCGTCAACAACACAAAGTCAGCAGCCACTCAGATATCACTCACTCCACACGAAGGATGGTGATCATTTTGGCAAAGTGGGGGGTGTCATGATAGGGGAGAAACAGAGACAGGAGGTCCTCGACGTTAAACTCGTTAATTCTACATTTGCTCAGCGCCCTCGATGTTTGTAGCGAAGCCGACAAGACGCACCTGAAACGACGGACGAGCCACTCTAGCACTCTCCCGGTCGGCATCTCCATTAGATCGCCCCCAAGGAGGGGTAAGAAGGCGGAAATCCTTGCATCGAGTTCTTTCGCTTCTTCCAAGGGCAAGAGCGTCCTATCTACTCCCTTGGCTGCGTCGGAGAACAGAGAGCTCTCGTAAGTTTGGAGCGCGGGATTCCATTGACGAAGCTGTATAAATGCGTTCAAAGCGAGAGCGTGTATTGATTCGAGGTCGTGTTTGTCTGCCTCGCGTTCAGTGAAAAGGTACGATTGAGCGGGCTTGCGTCGTGCTCGGTCCACGAGGAGGGTCGAATTGAGAGAAACGCTTTGAGCTAATTGAGCAGCGAGATTGGAGGGCATGTCAGGATTTGTGCCGCGGCTCCAGTAAGACTGATCATAGAATAATTTTCATAAACCCTCCGTGCAAGCGCGACCGACACAATGCCTGTTCTCGAGTTTGTCGTTTTCTCGTCGAATTTTTTCGAAATTCTCAGCTTGAAGCGGCCCGGTCTCCGGATTACTCAAATTCAATCACATCCCATTTGCGATAATCTCAACTGCAACTGTTTACATTCTGATCATTTAGTCACGCACGCCGCCTCCTGGGTTTTGGGAAAGTAAGCGGGGTCTTGAGGGTCGCCCGCTTCTCATTTGCGGCACTATCTGGGACCCCAAGACGCTTCAGATCCTGCTGGGAGAGCTTGCCGATGGTACATCCTAAAAGCTGTGTTAATAACCAAAACCAGTCGCGCCATCATTGCAACATCCATGTGCAACGCGTACCGAGTGATCTAAACAAATTATTCACTCTTTTGGAGCAGCGTCAGTCAATCACCGTGTGTCTCATTTGGTGCACGTACTTTGTGGAGGACATCTTGAGATCAGCCGCGATCAACGCTGTATCTGTCGCATGGCCATCGGCCTTCAAGCAAAGCGAGAATAGGTGGGTGAGAAGGCTAGTCTCATTTTCGGTTGTCATTTGTGCCCTGGGTACCTGTATAAGCCAAGGTGATGCGAAGCGGATACCCAACGTACTTGATGGAACCCCTTGGCGTCTCAGTAAATCGTGAGAGAAGGCCGTCGACCACGGCCTCCGGAGCAGGTGCCAGACGCTCGGATATCACAGTCCTATCCGGGACACTTATCTTGGCCACTCCATGGAATGTGAACATCACCGAGGCGTAAATCAACATCTTGCTATTTCACGTCGAAACCCGTGAGTAAAACAGATGGCGAACGAGGCACAAAGGCACGAACACAAGTTTGGATTTAGGTTTCGGGACAGAATATGCAAGCATCAAGTGCTGCCGTAGCCAATCGCTGCGAGCGTTCGGCAAGAGTCGAATCCTCGCGCGGTCATCGGGTTCATTTTGAGCTTGTGAAGCAGGCCATCGAGGGCAGCCCACTCTTGCTCTGGGATAATATTGTGCAGAGGATAGATATCCTCTGGTCTTTCGGCATCTGCGTTGTAAGCCGGGATGAGACGTGCGGCATTGACAGCCTCCTCCATTTTCTCTGATCATCCAGGTAAATGAATGTATTTCGCGCAGAGAGCCCGAGACACACCTTGAGTAGGAAGGTTCTCAGTTCCCTCCTCTATCCGGTCCTGCAACACGTCTGCCACGGCCTCCATCACATTGACATCTACCTTGTTGCGCTCATGCGCGCGTATGGCCGCCTTGGCCTTTTTCGTCCCGAATGCCTCCCCTAACACGTTGCGTGCGTGCAAACGCTCCGAGGTGCCAGGTTCCATAGGCTTGAAGTTCCTGAGAGCCTTGACCTGGCGCGACATCAGATACAAGGGAGTCGGGTGCAAGATAAGTTTTGATGACCCCGGTCGATGCAGTGCGAGAAAGTATCTACGCAAAGAAAGGTGAGCACGGCGTCCTGCTAGAACCTCGAGAGAAACCGAAACCTGCTCCCGATTCCGTCACTTCCATCGTTGGGTAGCGTCCGGAGAACTCGACGGCGTCCGTCTCGCCTGCAATAGTACTCAGGCGCTTTACAAACTCCTTTCCCTCATCCCTCTTCCCTAACGAAGCTGTTGAATGCGGTTTCCTTCGGAGGCGTAAGAGACGGGAAGCTTGCTGGTCCAAGTAATGAGGAAAAGAAAATGTGGGCTGGTGCAAAAACGGCCACACACACCGAGCGCTGGCCCACCTGAGTACTGACACGCTCGAAAGCTCTAGAGAAAGCAATCCGGGTTCATTCGCGTCTGATAGACCACGCTTTCGCTTTCGGAGTGAGGATGAGGATGCTGTTGACATCATTTCGAGGTGCCAGTGCCCAGACTCGGACCCAGCTGTGTTGACAGTCAAAGACAGTCAATACGCAAGCACGTCATTTGATTACATAATATATCCCGACCCCTCGGAAGTCCTCGGAAGTTAGAACCTGCGGTGATCGACCCGCGGCCGTACCGTAATTGCCATACATTTTAGATGCGCATATGGTACTGTAACTGGCCTTGCTGCAGTGGCGGTTATGTGGATACAGTATATGCCAGCCAGCGAATGTGATGCGCGCACTAACTGGAATGGTTACAGTAATGCCAGTCACTGGCATTGCTACCGTACCAACTTGAACTTACAGAGCAAGGTACATTTCTCTTGATTTCTCCGTCGGCACGTGGTCATACCCCTTGATACCATGGCGAGGGTTGCCTCTTAATCAATGATCCATTCGTCGAATGCTTCTTTGATGGACGAATCATCTCGTCCTGCCATAACTGGTTCTCGGTTTGAGCGGACTGGGTGGGCGCTTATGGGATCGTCTCCGCCGCACATGTCAAATCTGCCCTTGGGAATTACGAGTTCATTTTCGCAATCCGGACCCCGCCAGCCGCCCCAGAAGCTCCCACAAAACAGCGGTCCCCATAAAGCCATGTTTCAGGCCTCCTGATGATGCGGACTTCCTTCCGCTTGCGCTTCCCGCCATGCGCCTTTCCATCTTCGCTGTTCTCTTTTTAAAGTCCGTTTGGGCGGCTGTGTATACCAATCCTTCGACGCTGCCCAATGCACCTTACACATATATCATCGTGGGAGGTGCGTCCGAGCGTCTATGGACCCCTTTCGCTCTCTGACACTTGTCCAGCGGGCCTGGGGGGCAGTGTTTTGGCAAACAGGTTGAGCGCGAATCCGAATAATCGAGTACTTTTAATCGAAGCTGGACCGAGGTTCGTCTTTTTTTTTTCTAGGCTCGTCTACCAGTCGGGGGCTTATATGCCCCAGTGATACGGTCAACCCTTTTGTTGCCGTTCCGTTCCTTGCCCCGACACTTGCGCCGTCTGATGTCTCATGGAACTATACTACTGTTCCTCAGACCGGGTTGGGAGGGCGTTCCATCGCGTATCCTCGCGGACGCACTCTTGGCGGTCCACTTCCATCAGTACGTCGGGTCACTTTCAGAGGTGGTGACTACAAACTCAGTTCCCTAGATTTTATGGTTTGGACCCGTG